>JADLZL010003946.1:0-195880 GCA_015844335.1 Chrysopogon serrulatus
TTATTTGTTCGTGACCGACGAGGCCGAACACTTGACTTCATTATGGGATCCGCACGACGAGGCCGGATGCCTTTGCTAGCGGCCGCCGATGAGGCAGAGAGAGGTGCAGAGAGAGGTAAGAGAGAGAGAGAGAGAGGCGTGCGTGCGGCTCTAGCACTGCTTCAACAAATTCATTTTCGCCTTCACTTGTGTGTTTATGCATATACTGAGACAACTCTTATTTATTCAGAGATCGACAATTGCGACCATCGGCATAGTTTAATCGGGAGGTGTTCCAGCGCAGCCCAACGCTGCGTGATGTAATTAACTAGAGGCCTCTGGCGCGCCCAGAACCGTAAGGCACACAATCCTCCTCGATCGGCCGATGGAACTCTACAGAGAATATATTTATTTAAGTGGGAAATTTGTACTTTCTGTAAATTCTCAAAATGTAATGAATAAAGGATATTTCTCAATTCTCGTTGCTTTTATCTAAGCACTATTTACTCTATTTTGTGTACTAACGAGCTCACCTCGGCACGCCCGCGCTTATGAGTACTGAGTCGCATGTACCTACTCGCGTGATAGAGAGAGAGAGATCCTTAGTGATTTTTCAGCTTTAGCGAAACAAAATGGCACGCCTGGGACATGGTTCTCCTCCCATCTTCTGCCTTTGCTCGATGGTCATGTCGCGTCTTGAGATCTCCACATGCATGCCAATGTTGTTGTGCCCATGAAAATATCAAGTGGAAGAAGTTTTAGTACTATCCTCGTGGGCAAGTATTCTTTGCCTCTATTGACACAGCCTCATGTGATGCACTTTGGGATCGAATTTCACTTCTTTTGTTGGTGGCAAAATACATATGCCTCAGCTCATGCCAAGGCTAAGAAAAACGATGTGGGGGACCTTACTTATGATCAAGAGTTCCGCCCTAGGCTCTTTGTCAGAGGTGCTCTAAGCCAATGGGTCAAGCATCAACAACTAAAGAAGGCGCTGGGGGATCGGAGTGCACTCAATCCCATCATATGGCTGGAGATGGAGCCATCATGCGGAAACCTGCGCTAAGCATGCCACACCTGCCGCTTGTTCACCGCGATTGAGAATCAATTAGTGAATAAAAGCTAAGTCCTTTAAATACATAAGGATATCACGTGAGGCTGTGCTGCTGGTCATTATCCACAGGCTGAGAAGCTACTTCCTCCCTAGGCCATACGTAAATGGGCCACATGCAAACAATTAGGTGGTGCATGATTGGCACCATACTCTGGTGATGCCTCTTTCCGTCAAAGTTGGTGATATGGAGCCTTCCTAGCTCAAAGTTAAGTCATAGTATACACAAGTGTTGGTGCAAAATCTCTGGGCCCCACCGATGACCTCAATAAGGTTCTAAAAAGGGTGCCCGACATAAAGAGAAATACTAGGTGCCTCTTAGGCAAGTGATCTGCGATTGCAAAACTTACATTTTTCATTTCCATCAAACAATTGTGGGCACTTATGGCCGGGTTAAGCAAAGATGACCTCAATAAAGTAATCGACATTCTCCCAAGTCACATAATAGGAAAACCATCTTCGTCCTACTAAATGACAAGATCCAAGTAGGTGGAGCATGCTGCCCAAGTTTGTCCCATGGTTCAAAAGGAGCAAATACTTTTACTTGAGAACTATACTTCCCACCCAAGGGCTAGTTTCAAAGTGCTGGGGGCGACCCTCTGAGGTTCCAAAACACACACAACAAAGTAACATCTATCCTAGCACACCCCATGCAAAAGTAACTGAGGGCCTCGAGGATGACACAACTTCAACATTGAAAGCATGTGAAGCCTCTAATGTTGAAAAGTCGCCTAAGGAGAAGAAAAATGAAGAAATAAACCTGGACCTTTGAGGTGGCATTGATGTGATGACCACTAAAACATCATTGATATTTTCTCATTAGAAGTTAGGCAACTGACTCTTGCACAAGCCCAAGAGTTGGGGCCTCCTCGACGATAGCCTCAAAAAGATGCCAGCTGTTATTTCTCCCCAAAGTTGGGAAAAACCACCTAAAGCCAGCCTTGTATTAAGCCCAACAACTAGGGGGCATCTCCCCAAGGCAGCCCCAAAGAGATGATGAAGCAAAGTTGTTATTTCATCGAATGCTGGGGGCAACCACCCAAAAGTTCCTTTATACAAGCACAATAGCAGGGCTTCTCTTGGTAGCTATCAAAGATGATGAAGTTTGTACTGTTATTTCTCCTCTAAAGTTGAGAAAACATCTAATATTGGCCTTGCACAAGTCCAACAGCTGGGGACATCTCCAAGGTTGCCCTCAAAAAGATGTTGAAGCAAGGTTTTATTTCACCTCTTAAGCTGTGGGCTTACCTCACCTGAAGTTGTCCTATATAATTCCAATAGCTAGGGGAATCTTGAAGGTAGCCCATAAAAGATGATGGAGTAAGACTGTTATTTCTTCTCTAACGCTTGGGGCAACCACCACCCGGAGATTGCCCTATATAAGTCCGTAGCATAGGGCATCTCAAAGGCAACCATTAAAATATGATGAAGTAAGCAATATATTGAAATATCTCATCTTAAACCATATGCAGTGTGCCAATACAAACATCTACCATGGATGAAGTAATTGATTACTCTTTGCGCTCCATCTTTTCTAGTCAAAGAGCTCATCTTATTGGAGCCCTAAAAAATATCATATCGAGAAGTTAAGATTTGGCTAGGTGAAACTAGCAATTACCTCTGGGCATATGTGAAGAATTATGAGCTGATCAGAGAGAAGAACAAAGATAATTGGTTGAGTGGTTCTAAATGAGGCATCAACTCCTACGGGAACGACTCCTCAAATAGCAAGGAAGGTATTAATAGCCTGAGGTGGTGGAGAAACAATAATGCAAAGATATGGTCTTAGGCATGCAAACTATGTTCTTTCCTCATGCAAATGGCAATGGTGGCTTTTCATGGAAGTATTAAATGTTGCCCCAGCCCCGTGAATGATAGGGAAGATGGTGCATAATATGCCATTGATGAATAACTAAATAAACCTTGGGAGTAATGACGATCCTCACAACTTTGTTTGGTGCAACCTCATGCACCTAAGAAATAAAGAATATTGAAAAATTATGTGATGCCATTTGCACGACACTACATGAAGTGGCCCGGGTTTAAACCTGTTGTAACTGTAAGTTCGCGATAGATCCTCAATATCGCCCCATAAGCAATTGACATGTCACTTCCAACCAGAATCGCAAATGATAGTGGCTGAAGTAGACAAGTTAACAAGGTTGGGCCTATAAAAGAAGTACACTCCTGATGGCTCACAAATATAGTCACGATATTAAAAAAAAGAAGATTGGGCAAGTCTAGGTGCACGTGGACTCCGTGATCCAAACCATACTTGCCCGAGAGATGATTTTCCACCTAGTGATAAAGATGGTTATCAATGCAATGTCACTAGCTATGATCCCTTGTCACTGCGGGATATAGTTGCGGCATCAAGCTCGCTTTTGCCATCAGGAATATGTGACCCAACCTTGAACTTTCTTCAAACAAATATAGGGAGGACATCCCAACATCTTGTCAACTTGACACGGGGGCAAACACAAACTCCTAGTCCCATATGATGTCGATGGTTTCCCGGGCCATAACAATAACAAAGGCGCCACCACACCTCTTTTCGTCTTATTTGACGCTGATGGTTTTCTAGCGTCACCTTCAACAACAACAACAACAACAACAACAACATTGGGACAGCCACCAAAACCTCCCTTTGTATTCCTACAACACCGATGGTTTTCCTAAGATCACTTTCTACATTAAAAAAGGCATCACCATGCCTCTACTCTCCTTTTAACAAGGATGGTCTTTTGGTATCACCTGCCACATCAACAACGTTGAGGTAGCATCACTCTCCCCCATTTACTATGACATTGATGGTTCTCCAATGTTGCCTTGCACATCAACAACATTGGAGGCATCACCATGCCTCCCAATCCGTGATGTCAAGTGGTTTCCAACATCACCTTCTACATCAATAAGATTGGGGCGCCACGCCTCCCTAGTCTCATATGCGATGCCGATGGTTTTCCAAATGTCATCTTTCCCAATCAACAACATTGGGAGCTTCATCAGGCCTCCCTTGTTTCCTACCATGTCGATGGTCTTTCGACATTGCTTTCTACATCAACAATACTAGGGCGTCACTACTCCTAGTCTCCTATGATACCGAAGGTCTCTAGCATCGCTACATCAAATAGTGGCACTACCTTTCCTGCCCCCAATGATACAAATCATCTTTTGGGCATCGCCTGCTATATTGACAACACTAAGAGTAACACAACACCTTCCTAATATTATACATTGATAATTTAGGAGCTAAATCTCATGCTAATGGCATCCTCGACATATGTGACCTTTAGTAGCAACACTTGTGGGCAACCGTGGTGCCCCCGAGCACCTACAACACCAAGTCATTTGCAACCCATGGTTCCAACGGACAAATGCCTCAAATGAACAAGAGGTTAAAATGTTTTCATAAACTCTCATCATTATCAAGAGGCTGGGTTGTAATCACTATTCGCACTAATTTTGGCCACCCTTTGATAGAAAATAAATTGGGCCTTCCTAGACCACAACACAATGAAAAGGATGCCCTTTGCTTTTTGCAGCATAGTGGCACAACCCCATAGGGTGCCCTACTTGCTCAGCTTAACGATGAAGGAAAGGAGGTGGCATGTTACCAATTTAGTCACTCATGGTAGGGGTAGAATGCAATTACTCCCCAATAGAAAAGTTATGCCTAGCGCTATATTTGTCCTAAAGAAATTGTGGCATTATTTGCTAGCTTATGGTCCAACTTATTACTTAAAAGTGGACCTTCGTTAAGTATGTCCTTAATCAACCGCCCCACCGAAGGATATGTAGCAAGTGGGCCCTACTTATGGTGGAATATGATAGCAACTTATGTGCCATAAAAAGGCCATTAAAGGCCAAGCTTTGGCTGATTTTTGCTGCACATCCGTCCTAGACGACTCTCCTTTAGTCACGGACCTCCAGACGAGGAAGTATTTACGCCATAGACATCGAGGTCCCTTTGGGAGTACTTTGGATGGAGCAGTCAAGATCAATATGGCCCCCCGATAAGAGGTCAAGAGGAGCGGGAGCGGGAATAGTCTTTCAAACCCCCGGGAGATACAACGTACCATTCATACTCTTACTCAAAGAAGAATGCTCTAACAATGAGGCCAAATATGAGTCCTCATCTTTTCATTACTAGCCCCTCTCAATGGGCAAGCACGCTTCCTTCATGCATACAGGATTCACAAAATTCACATGAGGCAAATAAATGGGATATATGAGGTTCTAAAGCCAAAACTAGTGTTATATCATGATGCCGCATGCAAGCTCACATGGCCAAGTTTGAGCACATTCAAATTAGTCATGTTTTGGAGTGAAAATGCATCTGCCGATGCCAGCTAAACTTAGGGCTTCTTTAGCCCTTCCTTTGATGGAGAAGCAAAATAAAAAATAGAAGAGAGTGGTGGCTCCTCCCCATCCGTGTTCGACCTCATCCCCGAAAAAAATAGTGAGGTAAACATTGTGACTACACACAATGTTCATGATCAGACTGTGCAAACCATCTCCTTGACTATTTCAAACATGGGACACTTCCAAGTGACCCTGTTCAACGGCGACAATTTCAACGACGCAGCCATCATACATCTTTAAGGTCGGTGTGTCAGAGTGGGCGTCAGATGGCCATGAACTCCGCCTCCGATGCCTTTCCCAGAAGAGGCCGATAAAGCCCTTAAAGAAGTTCATTCGGAGTGTGTGCGACATCAAAGTGGGCCAAAGATGTACCATAGTATCACTCATGGATGTTACCGGGCCGGGAGATGGTCGACAACAACACGGCACAATCTGTCATGACCGGCCAAATACGTGATGATTTCAAGCAACCCCGCCTTCCATCCCACGATACCTTCAGGCCATTTGATGCTTGGGGCATTGATGTGATTGGTATGATTGAGCCACCATCCACACTTTGTGAGACTAGACCTCGCGGGCATCATTTATTTCTTTTGAAGTCCCTTGTTGAAATGTCGGGGGGTGGCAAGAAGCTGCACACTGCGCCACAACTTTTGTTGGGGCAGGTAGCCCTCTCATGCTCTTCTTCCTATAGTCTCCCCCATTTGTGGATGTCTCCGCCAGATTAGCGAGAGGTGGTATGAGGTCTACAGACTTGAACAACCCTCAGATCAAATTCAAATTAGTCTTCATTGCCTGATCCCACACACTAAGCATGTGTCCTTTGTGCGTTGTGTTCGTTGAGGATATCACCTACTGCTGAGCTCTCAAGCAGACGAATCTTAAGCCACCAGCTAAATGATGTTGAGGGAAGCCTTTTTTGTATGGGCGGTTTGACACCCTTGTTTTTTTAAAAAAAATAATGGCCATTCATAGAAGGCATTGGCCAGACTCCCGCATGATCAATCAGTTGGTAGGCACCACCATCGTAGACTTGCTCTATGGCATAGGGCCCTTCCTATATTGGGTTAAATTTCCCTTTGCTTTTGTTCACAATAATGGGTCATCGAAGCGCCAGTACTTGGTCTCCTTTCTTGAAGACTCATGGTTTAACAAGTTCATCATATGCTCGTGCCATGTTTTGGCAGTAGAATTTGAGGTTTTGTAGCACATTGAGGCGGCGCTCTTCAAGTGCATCGAGCTCTTGGAATCGAAGATGAATTTGCTCATCTTGTGTCAACTCATCATGGATGGCCACTCGTAGTGCAGGAAGCTCCACCTCTAGTGGTAATACAGCTTCTGTGCCAAACACCAGAGAGTATGGGGTTGATTGGGTAGGCGTTCGGATAGTGACACGATACACCCACAAGGCTTCAAACAAGCGGTCATGCCAATCTCGCTTATGTTTTGTGACTATTTTCTTTAGAATCCCACCAAGTGTTTTGTTAAATGCCTCTGCCAGGCCGTTGGCTTGAGGGTAATAACCGGTGGAAAAGTTCCACTTCGATCTTGTATTTGCTTGCAAATCTCGCAATCTTGGTGGATGTGAAGGCTTTTCCATTATCAAATGTTATTCGGCATGGTATGCCAAAACGATATATGATGTGTCGTTCAAGGAAGTTGATGACATTTTCTGACTTAACTTCTCTTAGTGGAATTGCTTCAGCCCATCTTGAAAAATAATCGGTGGCTGCTAAGATACAACGATGGCCCCACGAGGATGGTGGCTCAATCATACCAATCACATCAATGCCCCAAGCATCAAATGGCCATGAAGGTATCGTAGGATGGAGAGGAACTGGGGGTTGGTGCTTGAAATCATCACGTATTTGGCAGTCATGACAAGATTGTGCCGTGTTGGTACAATCGACCATCATTCCAGGCCAGTAACATCCCATGAGTGATACTATGGTACATCTTTGGCCCACTTTGATGTCCGCCACACACTCCAGAATGAACTTCTTTAAGGGCTTTATCAGCCTCTTCTCGGGAAAGGCATCGGAGGGGCAGTTCATGGCCATACGAACGCCTATACAGCACACCAGCCTTAAAGATGTATGATGGCACACGTCGTTGAAATTGTCGCCGTTGAACAGGGTCACTTGGAAGTGTCCCATGTTTGAAATAGTCAAGGAATGGTTTGCGCCAGTCCTGATCATGAACATTGACTGTAGTCACAATGTTTACCTCACTATTTTCAGGGATGAGGTCGAGCACAGATGGGAGGAGCCACCTCTCTTCTATTTTTATTTTTGCTTCTCCATCAGGAAGGGCTAAGGAAGCCACAAGTTTGGCTAAAGCATCAGCAGATGCATTTTCACTCCGAGAAACATGACTAATTTGAATGTGCTCAAACTTGGCCATGAGCTTGCATGCGGCATCATGATATAACACTAGTTTTGGCTTGCGAACCTCATATATCCCATTTATTTGCCTCATAATGAGCTGTGAATCCCTGTATGCATGAAGGAAGCGTATGCCCATTGAGAGGGCTAGTAATAGCCCAAAGATGAGGGACTCATATTTGGCCTCATTGTTAGAGCATTCTTCTTTGAGTAGAGAGTATGAATGGTACATTGTATCTCCACGAGGGGTTTTGAAGACTATTCCCGCTCCCGCTCTCCTCTTCGGCCTCTTATCAGGGCCATATTCAGTGCGGGCTGCTCCATCAAAGTACATCTCCCAAGGGGCCTCGATGTCTGCTGTAAATACTTCCTCGTCTAGGAGGTCCGTGACTAAAGGAGAGTCGTCTAGGACCGGATGTGCAGCAAGGAAATCAGCCAAAGCTTGGCCTTTAATGGCCTTTTATGGCACATAAGTTATATCATATTCCACCATAAGTAGGGCCCACTTGCCTATCCTTCCAGTAAGGACTGGTTGATTAAGGACATACTTAATAGGGTCCACTTTCGTAATAAGTTGGACCACATAAGCTAGCAAATAATGCCACAATTTCTTTAGGACAAATATAACTGCTAGGCATAACTTTTCTATTGGGGAGTAATTGCATTCTACCCCTACCATAGTGCGACTAAGGTAGTAACATGCCACCTCCTTTCCTTCATCGTTAGCTTGAGCAAGTAGGGCACCTATGGAAGTAGGTTGTGCCACTATGTACAAAAGCAAAGGGCATCCTTTCATTGTGTTGTGGTCTAAAAGGGAAGGCCCAATTTATTTTCTATCAAGGAGTGGCCAAGTGGTGCGATGGTGATTGCAACCCAACCCTCTTGATAATGATGTAAAGGTTTATGAAAACATTTTTAACCTCTTGTTCATTTGAGGCATTTGTCCGTTGGAACCATGGAGTTGCCAGAATGACTTGGTGTTGTAGATTATCGGGGCACACAGTTGCCCACAAGTGTTGCTACTAAAGGTCACATATATCAGGATGCCATTAGCATGAGATTTAGCTCCTAGAATTATCAATGTATAATATTAGGAAGGTGTTGTGTTACTCTTAGTGTTGTCAATATAGCAGGCGATGCCCAAAGATGATTTGTATCATTGGGGGCAGGAAAGGAGTAGTGCCACCCTAGTATTGATGTAGCAGGTGACGCTAGAGACCTTCTAGTATTATCATAGGAGACTAGGAGTAGTGACGCCCCTAGTATTGTTGATGTAGAAAGCAATGTCGAAAGACCATCGACATGGTAGGAAACAAGGGAGGCGATGAAGCTCCCAATGTTGTTGATTGTGGAAAGATGACTCTGGAAAACCATCAGCATCATATGAGACTAGGGAGGCGTGGCGACGCCCCCAATCTTATTGATGTAGAAGGTGATGTTGGAAACCATCAGCATCACATGGGATTTGGGAGGCATGGTGATGCCTCCAATGTTGTTGATGTGCAAGGCGACATTGGAGAACCATCAATGTCATAGTAAATTGAGGGAGAGTGATGCTACCTCAACGTTGTTGATGTGGCAGGTGATACCAAAAGACCATCCTTGTTAAAGGAGAGTAGAGAGGCATGGTGATGCCTTTTTAATGTAGAAAGTGATGCCGGAAAACCATCGGTGTTGTAGAATACAAGGGAGGTTTGGTGGCTGTCCCAATGTTGTTGTTGTTGTTGTTGTTGTTGTTGAAGGTGACGCTAGAAAACCATCAGCGTCAAATAAGACCAAAGAGGTGTGGTGACGCCTTTGTTATTGTTGACGCTGGAAACCATCAGCATCATATGGGACTAGGGAGTTGTGGTGTTGCCCCCAGTGTCAAGTTGACAAAGATGTTGGGATGTCCTCCCTATATTTATTATTGTTGAAGAAAGTTCTAGGTTGGGTCACATATTCCTGATGGCAAGCGAGCTTGATGTAGCAGCTATATCCCATGAGTGACAAGGGATCATAGCTAGTGACATTGCATTGATAACCATCTTTATCACTAGAGTGGAAAATCATCTCTCGGGCACGTATAGTTTGGATCACGGAAGTCCACGTGCACCTAGACTTGCCCAATCTTCTTTTTTTAATATCGTGACTATATTTGTGAGCCATCAGGGAGATTGTACTTCTTTTATAGGCCCAACCTTATTTAACTTGTCTACTTCAGCCACTATCATTTTGTAATTCTGGTTGGAAGTGACATGTCAATTGCTTTATGGGGCGATATTGAGGATCTATCGCGAACTTACGAGTTGCAACACTTGGGTTTAAACCAGGCCACTTCATGTAGTGTCGTGCAAATGGCATCACATAATTTTTTTCAATATTCTTTATATTTCTTAGGTGCATGAGGGTTGCACCAACAAAGTTGGCCGAGGATCGTCATTACTCCCAAGGTTTATTTCAATTATTCATCAATGGCATATTATGCACCATCTTCTAATCATTACGGGGCTGGGGCAACATTTAATACTTCCCATGAAAAGCCACCATTGCCATTTGCATGAGGAAAGAACATAGTTTGCATGCCTAAGACCATATCTTGCATTATTGTTTTCTCCACCACCTCGGGCTATTAATACCTTCCTTGCTATTTGAGGAGTCGTTCCCGTAGGAGTTGATGCCTCATTTAGAACTAGACACTCAACCAATTATCTTTGTTCTTCTCTGATCAGCTCATAATTCTTCACATATGCCCAGAGGTAATTGCTAGTTTCACCCTAGCCAAATCTTAGCTTCTCGAGTATGATATTTTTTTAGGGCTCAATAAGATGAGCTCTTTGACTAGAAGGATGGAGCGCAAAGAGTAATCAATTACTTCATCCATGGTAAGGAATGTTTTTGTATTGGCACACTGCACTTATGGTTTTAGATGAGATATTTCAATATATTGTACTTCATCATATTTTGACGGTTGCCTTTGAGATGCCCCCAGCTATCGGACTTATATAGGGCAATCTCCAGGTGGTGGTTGCCCCAAGCGTTAGAGAAGAAATAACAGTCTTACTCCATCATCTTTTATGGGCTACCTTCAAGATTCCCCTAGCTATTGGAATTATATAGGACAACTTCAGGTGGTCGCCCACAACTTAAGAGGTGAAATAAAACCTTGCTTCAACATCTTTTGAGGGCAACCTTGGAGATGCCCCCAGCTGTTGGACTTGTGCAAGGCCAATATTAGGTGTTTTCTCAACTTTAGAGGAGAAATAACAGTACAAACTTCATCATCTTTGATAGCTACCATTGAGAAGCCCTGCTATTGTGCTTGTATAAAGGAACTTTGGGTGGTTGCCCCCAGCATTCGATGAGAAATAACAACTTTGCTTCATCATCTCTTTGGGGCTGCCTTGGAGATGCCCCTAGTTGTTGGGCTTGTACAAGGCTGGCTTTAGGTGGTTTTCCCAACTTTAGAGGAGAAATAACAGCCTTGCTTCGACATCTTTTGAGGGCTATCGTCGAGAAGGCCCCAACTCTTGGGCTTGTGCAAGGTCAGTTGCCCCTAACTTCTAATGAGAAATATCAATGATGTTTTAGTGGTCATCACATCAATGCCACCTCAAAGAGTCAGGTTTATTTCTTCATTTTTCTTCTCCTTAGAAGCGACTTTCAACATTAGAGGCTTCACATACTTTCAATGTTGAAGTTGTGTCATCCTCGAGGCCCTCAGTTACTTTGCATGGGGTAGCTAGGATAGTGTTACTTTGTTGTGTGTTTTTTTTTTGGAACCTCAGAGGGTCGCCCCCAGCACTTTAGAAACTAGCCCTTGGGTGGGAAGTATAGTTCTCCAAGTAAAGTATTTGTCTCCTTTGAACCATGGGACAAACTTGGGCAGCATGCTCCACCTACTTGGATCTTGTCATTAGTAGGACGAAGATGGTTCCTATTATGTGACTTGGGAGAATGTCGATTACTTTATTGAGGTCATCTTTGCTTAACCCATTCGCATAAGTGCCCACAATTGTTTGATGGAAATGAAAAATGTAAGTTTTGCAATCGCAGATCACTTGCCTAAGAGGCACCTAGTATTTCTCTTTATGTCGGGCACCCTTTTAGAACCTTATTGGTCATCATTGGGGCCAAGTTGCATAACACTTGTGTATATACTTGACTTAACTTTGGGGCTAGGAAGCTCCCATTTTTTTATCACCAACTTTGTGGGAAAGAGGCATCACCAGAGTGGTGTAATCATGCCACCTAATTGTTTGCATGTGGCCCATTTACGTATGGCCTAGGGAGAGTAGCTTCTCATGTGGATAATGCCAACACAGCCTCACGTGATATCCTTATGTATTAAGGACTTAACTTTTATTCATAATGATTCTCCCAATCTTGGGTGAACAAGCAGCAGGGTGTGGCCCCCATACTTAGGCAGGTTTCCATGATAGCTCCATCTCAAGTAATGTGGGATTGAATTTGCACTCAAATCCCCCAGCATAACTTCTTTAGTTGTTGATGCTTATTGACTTAGGCACCTCGACAAGAGCCTTGGGGCGGAACTCTTGATCATAAGTAAGGTCCCCACATCGTTTTCTTAGCCTTGGCACGCAACTGGGCATATGTATTTTGCCACCAGCAAAAGAAGTGAAATTCGATCCCAAAGTGCATCACATGAGGCTGTCAATAGAGGCAAGAATACTTGCCCACGAGGATAGCCCACTAAACTTCTTCCACTTGATATTTTCATGGGCACAACAACATGTAGCATGTATGTGGAGATCTCAAGAGACGACATTTTTTTGATCATCGAGCACAATGAAGATGGGAGGAGAACCATGTCCCACTGGGCGTGCCATTTTGTTTCGCTAGAAAAATCACTAAGGGGATCTCTCTATGTTTCACAGGTCGTACGACTCAGTACTAATAAGCGTAGGCGTGCCAGTATACATTCGTATACAAAATAAGTAAATGTGCAATAAAACACAAGAATTCAGGGAAATATCACTTTATTCATTCTTTTGAGAATTACAAAGTACAAATTTCCCACTTAAATAAATATTTGCGCCGAGTTCCATCTGACAATCAGAGGATTGTGTGCCTTCTGGTTCCTAGGGCCTCTAAAGGCCTCTAGTTAATTACATCCGCAGCGTTGGGCTGCGGAACACCTCCGATTAAACTATGCCGATGGTCATAATTGTCGTCTCTGAATAAATAAGAGTTGTCTCCAGAGTATATGCATAAACACAAGTGAACGAAAATGGTGAAGTGCTAGAGCCTCGTCGGCCGCTAGCAAAGGCATCCGGCCTCGTCGTGCGGATCCCATAATGAAGTCAAGTGTTCGGCCTCGTCGGTCACGAACAAATAATTCCGGCCTCGTCGGTCGCGGAAAAGAAACGTCCCAGCCTCGTCGGTCAGGGGAAGAAAATGACTTCACATGGTTCACCGGCCTTGACGGTGCGGAAAATGGTGTGATAATGGTGAGACTTGTGCTTATGTGATACTCAGGAGGTTTCTCCTCACATAAGTTTCTTAGATTATATCGGCGTGACACTTAGTCAGCTGCCAATTCATATATGCATGTGGACTCATACGCTTTGTCGTGACTTGCTCTGCATGCTTCACGTAGCCAAAGATGACTTCTCAGCATCATCGAGCTGCGCTGAAGGGGCCTATCACTGATGTCGAGCATGGACCATATCACTTGAGCCGCCCAGTTCACAACTTATTTAGCTTCTTGCTTTAATTTCTTGTGCACGTACATATAATTGAAGATACAGGCTGCATGCATGTTACTGTACCCTCTCGTTACTTGCTTTCTTCTCGTATATCGTATACAAGTACAAATATGTATTTTGTACGTATTTCAGGCTACTGTAGTGCTGCTGCCGAAGGCTTGGGAAGGCGGGCCATTGCTGGGCCGGTGCACGACTGCTGCCCACTGCTTCCTGGCCATTGCCGGGCCCGTCGCCGGACTGCCGCGCTTGAATGCCGGCCGGCCTGTCACTGAGCTGCCAAGACCAGGGTGACGTTGCTGGGTCGCCTGCTTGCCGTGATGATCGCTGCTCTGTCGCCGGTGACCAGACTTGTCATTCCGGTCATCACCGGACTTGCTGCCGCATGTTGCCGAGCCGCCGTACACACGCCTTCGCCATCGGGCCGCCGTCGAGGTGGCCGCAGACGGTGTCACTCCGGCGTCGTCGGGGCTCACTAGCTGGCCGTGAATGCATGCAGGATCTCCAAATGGATCTACGCCACAGCCATGCACAGATAAATAAGATAATCAAAATATATATAGAATTTCACCTTCGAAGTGAGCAGCCATGGCCTCGTTGAAGTCGAGGTGCGGACGCTGACGGCTCGCCGGAGAGGATGCAGATGATCTCGCCGACGACGGTGCTGTATTTGTTCGGCTCGACGATGACGACGTGGACGAGCTCGCCGGAGTAGACGAACTGCTTGACGGTGGCGTTGACGAAGTGGACGAAGAGAGGATCGGCAACGTCGGCTGCCTCCGGCGTGCAGAGCGACGGCGTGGAAGTGGAGCAGGGCGACGGCGTGATGGAGGTGGAGATGGTGTGTGTGTGCTGTGCAGCCTGACGGCGATGATGTGGATGGCTGTGCAGCGTGTGCAGCCTGGCGGCGGCGTGTTGTGGAGGAGAATGTGCTCCTTCAGCTGTACGGGGTGCTCTCCTTTTATAGGCAAAGGCTAGGGCAGCAGGCTCAAGGCGGTGGCCAGGAGTGCGCCGCCATCGATCTGTTATGGAGGAGCGTCATCCGGCCGGATTGCTCGGACGCGCGGGCGGCAACGCAAGGTATTTTGAATTTTGAATTCATCTTATCTCTTCAGTGGAGTTTATCTCTTCGTGACCCAGCGTATGGCGGTTCACATCCTTGGAGATACCTGGTTTCATTTACTTGGCTAGCTGACTGATGGCCCCAACTGGATACACGTACGGGCGTGTACACGCGTTCTTTCTAGTAGAAGGAAATAAATGTTCATCACCTTGGAGGCGGTAGCGTAGTTTCCGCTCATCTGGTGAGCATGCCGAGCACTGGCCCACGTACAGCAGCTAGCAGCTTCTAGAGACTCTTGGCCCAGGTGCCGTATTGCCGTGCAGCTGTGTACATTTGTACACGTATATGTATGTGTATAGGCTAGCTAGAGAGATGTACACGCGCGCATAGTAGTAGGCTTGCTAGCTTTCAGGGAAGAAGCTAACAACACTAGTCTGTACATGCCAACATACATGTACGAGTATGTGTATAGGCTTGCATGGGCCATGTACCAATTACTTCTTAGAGGCCCATAATTGAGATTAGTGGCTGGTAATGGCCGGTACTACTCAGCCCAAATAACCTCTGCGTGTATTTAACCTTGCAATTAAATCATAGGCTTTAATTAGCCACAAACTAATTATTTTATCCAAAAGATCATGTGCCTGGAAGTCTCAGCAAGCCACATCTCCGAGAGAGTGTGTGATGGACCATGTAAATGGGTCCAATCTTATCGTTAATTCGCATTTGTGCTAATTGATGATTATTAGGCAACTTATTCATATTTGGCGCCCAAATATGGATTTAGCCCATATTTCATAGAAATCATATTCTTGTCAAATTATCTTATGGGCCTCATTCGACTTATACTAAATAGGCTATGTAAATATTACAACATGCCAAAATTTCGTATTACAGCAAGCTACGGGGAGGAGCAGCGGCTTGACGGGGCTTCACTGCATGAGCTGCACTTTCATGGTGGCCGTCGGTAGTAGCGACAGCGTGACGAGTTCTGGCAGGGAGGCCCGCCACCGCCGCTGCACGAGACATGTAGCCTTCTTGCTTGGGAAGACGAGGATGGCGCGTGCGTGGCGTGTTGTCGTGTTGAGGACTTGCTGAAAAGCTCAGAGAGGTGGACTTCTAGCTCACCCACCGTGTCTTCAGAATCTTCTTCCGCAAGGGCCTGGGCACCAGATGTTCTTCCAGAAGATCATGGCGAGATGGGCTCGGCACCTTTTCCCCGCCAGCGTCATCATCATCATCATCATCATCTTCTTGCCGTGCAGGGCTGCAGGCTGAGCAGCTGTAGCCTGCGGGCACCGACGTCGGACTCTGCACCACCGGCATCTCTTGGTCTGCATCATTCAGAGTCGTCATGGACTTTCTGACCTGCTGCACTCTGTTCGCGCCCTCTCTTGTCAATCAGTGCCACTTGCTCAGGGACATGATTCCTTGCCGGCACGGGACGACCGGACTCACCCCGGTGCCATCTGTTCCTGATTATCAGACAAGCCGGCTGATTTGTTCGGAGAGAAAAATACTGTTCTGGCTGGCTGATAAGCCGGCTAAGGCAGCGCTCCACGACGGCGACGCCCTGGGCGCGTCTCTCATGGCGGTGGTGGTGCCGGTGCGCGGTTCTTTGCTGCATGATGAAGCACGGGAGAATCCGTCCGAAACCAAAACGGATAGTTTCCAGGCTCCTGGAGAACGTAGTGGCACCTTGGGCATCTCAATGCGGCAAAGTGCTCTGGCATCTGAATTTTCCATGGGTCGACCGCGACACCCTACTCCGCAGTCCTGCACTGGCACCTGATGCGGACCTCCGGCGATCCTGCGGCCAGGTAGGCACTAGACGAGATTGGGGGGGAGAGAAAGATGGACTTGGCAATGAGAAAGAGAAATTAAAGGGCTGGAGTTTTTTTTTTTTTTTTTTTTTTTTTTTTTTTTTTGAGAAGTTAGCATGTCTCTAGCGTCCAGCCACCACTGTGGCATGGCCACGTCAGATGATGGCACTGATGTGGCGGGTTTTGGACCATTGGTATATGGTGCTAGTAGATTACCAATCTAGATAGTCGGTTTTTTAGTTCAAGAACCCAAATGGAAATATCCTAAAAATTTAAGAACCCAACGTGCAATT
The DNA here is from genome assembly GCA_015844335.1 of Chrysopogon serrulatus. Lineage (NCBI taxonomy): Eukaryota > Viridiplantae > Streptophyta > Magnoliopsida > Poales > Poaceae > Chrysopogon > Chrysopogon serrulatus. The sequence continues at coordinate 16,724 of JADLZL010003946.1, forward strand.
TACTTATTAAGTAGTATATTAATGCACCTTCAAAGGAACAAATGCGTGGCATCTAGAGTTGACACCGAGGAGAGAGATAACTAGTGGTTGCCATTGGGAGGCAAGGGTAATCCTAACTAAAAAAATTATAATGATTTTTATGATCAATAATTTGGATGACAACACACAGTCAAATGATGATGTTACATTATAATGAAAGAAGATAGAGACAAAAATGGTTTCTTACATATGAAATTATGCCTATATCAGAGCCAAGATAAGAGATGTGATAAATAGATAACATGAGCGATAAGATAAATGATTGGACATAACTCTATTTTGAAGACCCTGTAGGCACTAGATTCCTTTACCTAGTTCGCACATGAGCGATAAGATAAATGATTGGACATGACTGAACCACAAGGGCACATATCAACCTTATGTCGCACATGGAAAACTCAATGGTTTACCAATTTTTTTGGATCTATTGGAGATGCTCTTAGTGTTTAGTAGGTAAACCAATTTTAGTTTAGTTTCAATAATATATGGTTTTTTGTGGGGTCCACATGTTGATTAGCCATACTAATTTGCTTGAAGTATATTTTCCAGTACTACAAAAAAATATGTTTACAAACGTCTTCTATTTTTCAGGGTCAGTTCATTTAGTAAACCATGTCTAACTAAGCCGGGAACACTGAAGCTTACGAAGCACATGTGGAAATATATTTCTAGCGGCAATTGTATTAAGTAAACGACCTCCAGAAATATATGTATTTTTTTATGGGGTCGTCGGCTTCAGAATACCACCCCCTGAAAAAAAATTATTTCCAGGATGGTTCTCTTAAGCCGGTCGCTCCTAGAAATCTTCTATTTCTCGATTGAGTCCATTGTACAAAAAGCCATCTTTCTTCCTCATGAAAACTGTAGAGGCACCATTCTTGAGCTTACTTGGAGGCAAAAGAATTGCAAAATAGTTAGGAAGGTTTTGCATTTAAAATCTTTAGAGGAGTTGGCTTTAAGAAGCAATAAGATAATGCAATCCCTAATGCAAAACCAGATGCGACCGGCCTATTGGACCAGATGCAACGGTGATGGTGAGCCCAAAAAAGATAGATCAATCAAGAATATGGCTAGGGTAGAGAGATTCGGCTACGGCAGAGCCAAAGCGATTGTTTCCATGCAGAGTTGCAAAAATCTTCACACACCACTAAGGGCTTCTTTGGATGCCCATATATCCACCTCAATCCATGTGTGTTGGGTGGGTTGGTGTAGAATTCAATTTGCATTCCATCCTAACCCATGCTAACACATGGATTGTGGTTGATACATGGGTATCCAAACACCGGGCCACAAACAAACCAAAGAAGGTATCACGCTTTTTGTGGTAAAGAGTGGCTAGATTTACAAGAAAACAAGCAAATAATAACTAATCACGCTTACGTAACGAAGGATGCCTTGTTTTCAAGCGAACTAGCAAAGTAACTATCAAATCTCTCGTCTAGGAGGGACCTCGTTGCATTGGGGCAAGGACATCGGCGGGTTGTCTTAGGTCGGCCACCAAGCCTAAGGTGCCATCTGTTGGATTAGGAGATGACGGAATAGCAACATGGGGTTGGAAAATTAAAGATTAGAGAAAAAAAAGGTATTAAATGTAAATTTGTTGATTGGATGTTGGATACCTCAGCCGTTACCCCATATTTTATATGGAGTATAGATGATCTTATCCTGTTGAATGGTATTTTTTATGTAGTTCTATAGAGTTTTTCTTAGTTTAGACCAAAGCAAGCATGGGCCAATTCTAAAACTAGCCTGGGGCTTTGGGCCCAATTTAAGTATCAAACATGGCATTCTACATTTGTAGGTGAAGTAATCAAAATGAAAGTCTACTTATGGGCTTATGGCTCACAGTGTTCACCATGACAAGAATTTGAGAATAAAACAAAAATCCAAGGAAATGTCAACATGAATGCTCTTGCACAAAATAAAGCGACACATGCACAATGATCATCCGGAAGTATTTGGAGATTAATTAAATGCCAGATTTTTGCTTGAGTTGGGCAATGTAAGCAACCAGAAATATAAAGACATACGTCCCGAAAAGCTTGGCTATGTTCCAGGCAAGCGTGGCGAAGAAGCTCCTGAGCCTCCAGTTGTTCCAGTCCAGATGAGAGCTCGTGGACGGGTAGAGTCTCCAAGCGCGCGAGAAGCCAAACCTTCGATACATCACCCGCATGAACCTGAGGTCGTGGGCGAGCGCTTCGTTCCCGTAGAGCACCAAGGCCGAGGTGGCGACGGCAACGATGACAACAGTGACCAAAGAGATGTCCCACATCACCACGCTGACTCCCAGCGCGAAGGCGACGATGACGCTCTTGAGGGCGACGTGGAAGAACCGCACGGCGCGCTGCGCGTAGATGCGGCGGACGAGCGGGTCCACGTCGTCCCGGTTGCTGTACTCGGCGAGGCTGAACGTGGCCGCCACCGAGCAGTAGAAGGCGAGGATGTCGGCGATGACGAAAACCTTGAAGCCATAGCGGCTGGCCAGCGCCGGCGTGCCTGCCCTGTTGCCATCCGTCTTGTACGACCCTGGCATGGTGAACGCCGCGGCGAAGGTCACGGTCGCAATCAGGGCCGACGCAACCATGACACTTTCGTCCAATTCTGCTGCTTTCTTCTTCTTCTTCGGCGTTCTTGTCTCAGTCGACGGAGCTGGGTCATCTGCTCGTCGGTCCTTTTGCGTTATTTGGTATTTCATGTCACGTCTGCCGGCACTGAAGTAAGCTCCGGAGTGAGCCAATACCCTGACCATCCATTCCGTCGGGTTCTGCAAGCATGCATCCAAATGTCAGGGCCTCTGTCTCGACTGTCTAGGATGTTATGCATCTTCTTGCAATCGCTTGCATTCATACAGCTACAGCTGCTAGTTCTCTTTTTCATATTGTTAACTTTTGAGTAGAGTGCACTAACGGTTTAGATTCTCAAACCTGCTTGGGTGTGTCATCCCAGTATAACTTGCAAATTGCCGTTTTATGTCTTCAAACTTATTCGATTTTGTCACTCGGGTCCCTAAAGTTGTAAATCGTCTGTTTAGATTCTCAATTTATGTTCTTGTCTCACAACCAGCCTAAATAGTTCTAGACTAGCGCCCGTATGCAAATGTAGCATACATGTTGACATATGTGCCCCTCATGTTAGCACCATCTCCCTCCTCTCTCCTCTCCACTCAGCTCTCTCTCTCTCTCTCTCTCTCTCTCTCTCTGTGTCTCCCCCTCCCCTGTCTCATTTCTCTCCTCTCACAAGCTCAAGGCCTAGTGGCAGCGTGGCTCGGGTGGCATGGCTGGGCCAAGGGTCGAGATATATAGCCGGGGTTAGCGTGCCCAATTGGCCATGGAACACTCGGCCACAGTGGAACAAGTTTGAGAATCTAAATAGACGATTTGTGAGTTTAGGGGTCGGGATGGTCTAGCCGGACAAGTTTTAGGACTTAAATGTGCGATATGTGAATTTAGTGACCAGGATAAGACAGCCAAATAAGTTTGACGACTACCAATAGACTTTACTCTTAATTTTTAACACGAAATTAAACTTGCTGGATGCATGCATATATACCTTGCGAGAGCCGAAAGCATTTTCTTTCTTTATCTTGCATGCAATGTCGAGTGGTGTGTGGCCATCTTTGTTGACATGGTTGAGCTCCACATACCTGTTCCCAACGAGATGGCTGAAACTAGACTCGTCCCTATTCTGCACTGCCAGGTGTAACGCAGTATTTCCGTCTTTGTCCTTCATATTAAGAATGCTCCTGAACGCTGGGCTCGGTTTTCTGCATACCAGCTCGACTACGTTCATCTTCTTGTTCTCAACGGCGACATGAAGAAACGTCCTACCCATATCATTGTCACGCAGAGCCGCATGTGAATAGTCATCTTCTTCACCGACCAATGCATGTATTGCGTCCATTGCTCCAACGGAAGCAGCTATGTGTATGGGGCACATCCCATTGCCGTCCACCGCCTTCTTCCTCATGCCAGTTGTATCTCCATCGACTAGAAGGCTTGTTACACCCTCAACTCCAACTGATGCTGCAAAGTGAAGAGGTGTACTTCCGGAGGCATCAGCTACATTCCTCAGATCCTCCCAACTGACTTCATTACTTCTCAGAAGAATTTCTTGCGCCTGTAGAATCTTTTTGGGTAAGATCTGCGCCATCAAGTGTTTTTTATCAGTAGTCTTGATTGATACCAAAATGTTTCCTCTCACCATCCTAGTTTATAAAGCACGACAGTGTATCACTATTCAAAATTTATAACATGTGACGATGTGGTTAGTTCACCAATAATTGTGTAACTTTTATAGTAAAAGAATTGATACCGAAATATTGGCCCTAGCCTTGACATAATCAACAACAAAATCTCATGAAAAATAACTTAAATGACATAAACAAAGTTTAACACAATGGGTAGAGTTTTCAAATATATATGGATATTGCATTTAAAGAGAGAGAAAGAGGGAATATATAAGTAACTTTGATTAGTTATATGTACTCAGCATGAACTTCATACTATCTCATAAAATTTAAACTCAAGCATGAACAAACAGATCAATACTTGAGGCTTACATTCCCATTGATAGATGAATTTTGCTACAATGAGATTGGGTGTTAAGGCTACATTGATGAAGGATAGGGAGTTAATGATGCTTTGAGACGTGCGAATGAGAAAACATTTAAATCATATAAATATAAGTACTATGAAATGGAGTGAATATAAGATAGATAGAATGTTCAAAGTGTAGCTTATATACATCCGTGTGAGAAGTCCATTTTAACCATCAAATTACGCGGTTTGATTTTGGCCATGAAATTCAAAAACCAGAAATTGAAAAAGTTCACATTTGGGTATCTAGCTATTTTGATGATTTGCTTTGCTCGCGTTGGATGACACATGACAGTGAGGCCTACATGACAGCTTCAACCTATTTCTCTTTCCACTCCCCCTTTCTCTCGCTCATCTCTCTTTTGAGGCCTACATGATAGCTTCAACCTATTTCTCTTCCCATTTCCCTCTTTCTCTCTCTCATCTCTCTTTTGCCTGCACCCACTCTGCCTCTTGTGACATCGATGTCGTGCACAACTTTCTCCTCCCCTCTTCCATAACCGGTCCTGCTTCCCCTCCCCCCCCCACCAACTAGCCTTGCTCTTTCCGACCTAAGTCATGCCGCCTAGGCCTTGATGTCAGACACCTCAGACCGATGATGGAGGTGAGCAGGATCTTCCTAAAACCTGGCCTCATTGTGACCGTCATCATTGTGTTGAGCCACTCGCTTCCTCATATGCGGTTGCCATGACTACCTCTACTTTGGTGCTCATGTCCGTCTCCATGCGCACACTCGTTATTGACATCCTCTGCGTCAATGTGCTTGATGTTGTCACATAGCTTGGAGTACCAGCTTACTTCTAGACAAACCTCCCCGATGCCCGAGTATCACCTTGTTATTATCCATGGATCCACCCTCCTTGTGTAGCGTGATTCGGCAAGGAGCCAATCGATAGTGTGTAGGATAGAGATAGAGAACAAAGAGAGGAAGTACAGAGGAAGCGTGAAAGAGGACGGGAAGAGAGGAAAAATGAAGCTGATATGTGGGCTCCACTTATACGTATCGGAATGTTAGCAAAACCACCTATCAAATAAAGTAGGTAGATAGCCAATGATGTTTTTTTGTTTTGAAGAATCTGGAGGGGTCGAGACCCCTACAGTAATTTATTAAACAAAAGATTCAAACATGTGTACAATGATCGAAGATTTCTGGTTTTTCATTTCCACGTGGCCAAAATCAAACTGTGACATAGTTCGATGTCTCTAAAAAATAGATTTATCCCTTAAGTCAAATAACGCTAGATAATAATTAATACATAAAGAGTGATTTAAAGGAATCAAGGAATCATTTTTTACTATGTGGGCTGACCAGCACCTCTCATGTTTACTAAGCAACATGCATCATATATTCTTACCTCTACTCCGAAGAGCTGCGACGTGTAGCACATTTTGTCCATTTGGTCCATCATATGATAAATCACTGCCAAAGGTTTTAATCAGCAGTTCAGCCATGTCGCTGTATCCCAAGAAGATAGCTAGATATAGCGGAGGCATGCCGTTGACGTCCGGGCTTTTTGCAAATCTACGCAGTTTTTAACCTCTGCAGGTTTGTCATTGCGCTTCCTTACTGCTACGTGCAGGAGCGTCTCCAGGTCCTCTTCTCCTGCATTATTCTGAATTTCCGTTTCCACTCCTGCTTGGCTTCTGCGAAGCGACAGTTCAGTTACTAGATTTAATTTTTTTTAAGGAGCATGTAGTAACTATATATACGTTCACAAGGGAAATATAATATATTTTATTGACGCTAGATTGATATTGCAAATATTATTTTGTTATTTTCTATAAATTTGGATAAAATTAGGACAATTTGAATTAAAAAAAACTAGGAATCCCCTTATTATATTTAAGGGCTGTGGGAGTAGAATGATATAGACTTGTTGTTGAAGTCATCTTTTATGTACCTTGTCTATTTGACGTGAATTAGTTAGCAACTTTACCTTAACCATTGAGGCTGTCCTTGGCTGTGCTATTAATTTATAGCTACATGCTTTGGTATTTAGTGCAGCGATATATTCATCGTAGCTAAGGCTTTAGGTAGCTCAGCGCCTCAGCCGATAAGGAGGCTACTCCTTACGTCTATCTTATGTGAGAAAAAGGTTCTTATTAGATACCACTCTTTTTAATATACACCACACAATGCAATGCATTGAGAGTCGACTATAAGTAGGCTTTAGCTAGCTTAGCGGGATAAGGAGGCTTAGCTTTTGGGTTCTATATATAGCTATTTATAAGTTTGAATCTATCTAATGAGCAAAAAATTGTGAAAATTCTATCAATTGGGATATAGCTAGTACGTATTAAGCAGCTTTAGTAGGATCAAATAAGCAATATTGCAAAAATGGAGTGAGCATGACTTATCGCAAATATAGATGTACTTTTGCCATGAGAAACTTTTTTTTTTTGAAGAGTCACATGAGAAACTAATTGCTGAAGTATAAATGGATTGCTAACATTTCTCTGGACATTATTAGCTTTTGCTTGTAACTGATTGATGCATGTAAATCAATGTTACGTCAATACTAAAGGTCATGTAATTCTAGTAGCGTAGTAGTACACTACATGACATGACCTTTGCCTATTGAACTCTATCTAGCGCTAAAGTACTAACCATATCAGTCTACTTAATCACTACCGAACACTGGCTGTTTGCCGTGTACCCATGGCACGCGGCAAAGACACGAAGTGTTGTACTCGGCAAATGCCGCACGGCAAAAAAAAAAAAAGACGGCAAAGACAGTTTGCCGAGAGTTATTCATCGAGCACTCGACATAGAATTTTCGAAAAAAATAAAAAAAAAGCCGCCCGGCAAAGGCTCCCCCGCCGGCGCCACCACCACCACGTCGTTGCTGGAGACGGCGCGGTGGATGCCGTCGTCGCCGGAGACGGCGCTGGGGGGGGAGGCCGTCGTCGCCGGAGACGCCGCGGGGAGAGGCCGTCTTGGCCGAAATCGCCGCTGGTGAGGCCGTTGTCACCGAGCCGCGTGGGGGGAGGCCAACCTCGCCGAAGATGCCGTGGGCGAGGCAATCATCGCTGGAGCCGCCCGTGGGCGAGGCCGTCGCCGCCGGAGACGCCGTGGGTGAGGCCGCCCTCGCCCGGAGCCACCGCGGGGAGGCCGCCCTCGCCGGAGACGCCGCTGGTGAGGCCGTCCTCGCCAGAGCCACCACGGGGAGGCCGTCCTCGCTAGATTCGCCGCGGGGAGGCCGACCTCGCCAGAAGCGCCATGGGGGAGAGGGAGAGAAGCCGCCCTGCTTGCCCTCTGTGGAGAGGAAAAGGGGGAGGGGGAGAGAGAGGAGGTGCACCACCTGCACCGTGGAGAGGGAGAGGCAGAGAGAGGGAGCGCCATGGGGGAGAAGGGAGGGGTGCCGGCCGCCTGCGCCTTGAGTGAGGAGGGGGAGGGAGTGAATGGCCTCCCAAACCCTAGTGCTTCTTATATATTGTAGGCCTCATGGGCCTGTTGGGCCTCCCTGGGCTCGAATTTGCCGAAAGTGCCCCAGGGAATGGCACTTGGCGAAACCACATTTTGCCGAAAGTGCGGACAAGGGGCACTCGGCAAACCATTTTTTTAATTTTATTGTTTCTTTCTTCTCCTTATTTTTCATAACATGTTGTTCTATATTTATTCTGATACACTTTGAAAATATATTGTTAAATTCACTCAACAATATGTATTTGATTTCTGAACTCATACTATTCCATTATTTATGCAGTTATAGCTCAAATACAATTTATATCAATTAAAATTCTATAATTACACTTAATACATTAAAACTATCAGATGATTCCAAAAAAAAAAATACCAAAATTTCACATGAAACAATTTATGTTCTCTATTACCTATACAAAAAACTTTAGGAAGTTTCTCCATTCGATGTCCTTTATAAATCTTGTATATCTCTCTTGTAGTTTCATCAACTATAAAAGAGATATGTAAGATTTATGAACAAATTTACTTTCACTTTGTCATATGAAGAAATGACCAAAACAAACATTGTACATCTTGATGAGTTATACAACTTTGTAGTTGAAAACTTTTTCATTTGAATCAATTTACTGCTTTAAAATATGATTTGAAAATTATCTTTGCATAGTGTCAAAAGAACACTTTCGGCAAAGAAGCTCTTTGCCGAAGTGCCATGTGGCACTCGTGTCTGAAAAAAAAAACACTCGGCAAACCATTTGATACTCGGCAAAGAGCCGAATTCTGGTATAATAATAATAATAATAATAATAATAATAATAATAATAATAATAATAATAATAATAATAATAATAATAGAACAAAACATTTATTCATCCTTCATTGTTTGCAGTCATTCGGTAGGGATCTGATATGGACTCAATCTGTCGTAGCTGCACAACTTAGAATAGCATGACTAAACATTATGTGATAATCGATTCCAAAAGAATTAGAGTACAAACTGTTTTCGTGGTCCGCCACTCTCTCTTATGACCGTGCAGAGTCGAAACTCAAAACGAATTCAAAAAGATGAAACAATCATTAATAAAATTATAAAGCTCTATTACCCATACAAGTTAGAGTAGCACATATCCATGTGCAGAGTACAGAGTTCTATTCCAAGACCAATTGGAATGTATGACATCATCGCCAAATAAATCTCTAAACTGCAAATTGTCAAATTAACTATGCAACTGAATGCATGTCCTATTGCAATACACATGTATGTTTGCTAATAATATTAAAGACAAAGTGGATTCTTCCAGTTCGTCATATATTACTTTCCACGGCACCCTCGCACCTTTTCCTATCCTATCTGTGACTAAGATTTTTTAGTCGCACCATGTACGCATGACGCAATCCTCAGATAATCAAAGAGCATCACATGCTCATACGAGATAGGCACACGTTCACACACATTATGCGTAGTCCAATTTCAAGATGAACTTAAAGGCATAATGCGATCGTTGAATAAATATGTGAGTTGCGCAAGCCATCCAATTGACTGTGCAACAAGTTATATCTCTCTGTGGCTAAGCAGGAGAAAAAAAATTACTCTCTAATGTAAAGGTTATTCCTATTATATTGTTTCTTCTTCTGCCTCTGCTTCTCTTTGGTTGTCCCGGGTCCCAAAACTCTGACGGATCCTCCTCCATCAAGCACCGGCTTCCCTCCCATCTCTGGCAGCATATACCCGCTGCCTCCGTCACGCTAACCAATCCATTTAGGAGCTCCGTCGCCGGCTGCTGTGCGGTCAGCGCGTGATACCCCACGCCTCTACTTCACCTCGCTGCTCGATGTACCCACCACAAGCCCACCTCATCCGAGGCTCCCATCCTCCCCCAAACCCAATCTCGTGATCTTGCCGTCAACCCCATGCCACCACCGTCGGCACTTGCCATCCGGTTATCCTACCCCTCGTCGCCTCGCTTGCCGTTAGTCAACCCGCCACCTGCTTGTCAAGGCGGCCAACCCTGGGCCCCTCCATTTTCAAGGATGTTGGATACTAGTCGCCTAACGACTGGTAGGGCCAGCGCCCTAGGGGCAGGCGAACGGGCAGCTGTCCTAGGTCCCCAAAACCAAGGGGCGGGTTATTTTGATACCATTACAATTTTTAAAGTTTAGAGAAGTACTATTATTATTCACCTATTCTGAACTTTACCATTACAATTTTTTCCTCTATTTGAAAAATGCCACGATATACGCTTTGGGAGCCCTTGGGCCCAGCTGCAGCGCACGAAGAAGTATTTCCATATGGACGATATTGCCCTTTGCTACTTCCCTCTCTCTACTCACTACCGCGTGGACCCCACTTGACATCCCCTTCCTCTCCTCTTTCTCCTCTCTCTCCTACGCGTGGACCACACACGGCGAGGGGTGGTCTGGGCAGCAGCAGGCTCATCCTGCTGAGGCACAGCGCGTTGGGGTTCCCGGCCGCGTCCATGTCACCGCAGAGTGGGCTCGGGATGCTTCCGGGGAGCCACTTCCCGCCAGACGCGGCGGCGGCGGCCAGGTTGAGCCGCACCGCCTGCACCCGCTCGAACGACCCCGCGGGCCGCTCCTCCCACGCGGCCGCCTCATCCATGTCGTGGCTCGTCCCGGCGTCGCAGAGCAGGCACGTCCCCCCCACAACGACGACGATGACGCCGACTTGGATAGCGGCGACGCGGCCGTGAACACGAACTGCGCCCACCCGTTCTCCGCCTCCTCGGTTGCCAGCCGCATGGGGTCGGTCACCGAGGAGCGCCGTCCATGCCACGCGCGCCTGCGTGTGCGGTGGCCGCCACTAGCAGGTCTCATCAGCAACTCCAACCCCAGACAGGGCGGAGAGCTCGCCGGAGGAAGTCGATCGATCATGTTTGCCGCGTCAAATTTTCTAGGCGTCTCGATTTTAGGACGTACGTGTGCAACAAGAAAATAATACTACAGCGTGTGCACCAAGAGTAAAAGCTAGCTTGCCTGGGAACCGAAACTTCACCGGCGGCCTGCCGTAGTCCTGCTTCGACGTCGTATGGCTGCTCCTCCTCCTCCACCTGCTGGCCAGCTGCTTGGTACGCCGCGCCATTGCGAGGGCGTTCAGCTGGTGGTGCGGCGGACCACGGCGTGATGGAGTCTGCCATTTTTTGTTGAATAATACTAGTCGTGAGCTAGCTAGGCAGCTAGCTCTACTTATCTTAACTTGCTCTGTACGTATATCCCGTGACGATTGCTTGCACACCACGAAGCTAGCACGAAGCTTTCACAGCATTGCTGGTTGGAAAATATTGCCACAGAGAGGACTTTGTTTGGGAATTGGGAGGCCAACAACCTGCCCGTTGAATACGTGCCCAACCTGCCAAACCAACGGGTGCTAGGTCACAGCTGCGCTAGCTAGTGGCACAAGAATATACTACTAGCTAGTTGGTACCGCATGCCAGAAACTTTCAGAAACTAAGTCTTCCTCCAAGCTTAACGCGGTCCGATTTGTTTCTGTGTAGGTTCTCGACACATGCATGCATCCCGACTCCGATCGTCAAAACATCCGCGGTATTAGGTTGCGTGATACGGATCAACTATCCGTATAATTAAACCAGTTGGATGTCGTCATAGTTTACACGGCGAGGTTTTTCGTCAGTCAGACGAACTGAGGATAAAACTAAATCAGGAAACTGGTAGAAGTATTAAGATAAAATTTTCCCTAATGTCTACTCGTATCCCTTTTTTTAACTTGGGTTAAGATTTTTATTCAGCTTATTACTCAGGATCGGTATTTGATCTTAACTATTCAGGTTACATTCTGTAATCTCAATAACCGCTAAGAATTATCAGATAGAGACCACAGAACAAAGATACTCGTCATTTGTGTACTTTTTTTTTGGAAGGATCAGCAAAAGCTTTGCCGAGATTTTATTAGTGGAATAAAAAGAAAACAACGATAATTACAACGCGACACCCTGTCCCCGTTGTGGCAAAACTTACAGTAAAAAGGAAAAGAAGCACCGAAACAAACATAGCCTACCAGGGCGACAAAAATAAAACTTACAACTTGAAAAAAAAGAAAAAAGAAAGGCAGCCCGAAAAACTAATAAAGACTTAGGATCCTGGAAAGCTTCATCCTTCATTTTAGCCAACTGCCAGGCTACGCGTTGTTGTTCAACTTCTTCCTTGATTAGGTATGCGACCTCGATCTGCTGTAAGCTTTTTTGTTGAAATATTCTTCTATTTCTTTCTTTTCATGAATTCCATCGAAGTCTTTTCTTCTAGTTTTTTCAAATCCACTTCTCCAATTCCTCCGGCACTTGTAGATGGAGCCCTGTAGTTTTACTTTCGTCCGTGCTGTTAGATTCCACCAACCACTAATAATTGTCCATACCCTTCTGCTTCTTGGGGTTTCCTTGCTCGTTATTACATAACTTACATATCGGATCGTTTTGACAATCGTTTTGACAGCCTTTATGTAAGTTATCAGCCATCAAAATCTTCCCGTGCATCAGTGTCCAGGCAAAAAATCTACATTTTGGTTCAGCTCTGGCTTTCCATATGGGGCTATATCTTTGGCTTATTAGAGTCTCCTAAGAATTGAATCCTAAAGGCGCTCTTAGTTGTGTATTCTCCATTCAGCTGTCCATCGCCAGATAATGTCACCCTCGTGTATGATCATTTTGAGGATTCTTCGAAATTGCTTACCACAAATCCATATATTCTTTAACTTCTCTTTCACTGTTGCCCTGACTTTGTCTAGATAACCCCCTGAGGTATTAGACCTGGAGTACTTCACCCCCTCACCTATGAAACCGGATTTTTTACACTTTAAAGTATGACAATCAGTCCAAATAACCCCCTGGGCAGTTTTGTATGGTGGTATTGGCCGACGTGGCACACCAACTTGGCAAGCATTGACACAGTGGCAGCAGGGCCCAGCTGTCAGGCGGTCCTGCCTCTTTCTCTGCCCACGTTCTCTCTCATCGACAGCCACTACCACGGCCGGGATTGGAGCCGCCTCGGTTCGGCGCCCGCTGCCAGTTCCTCGAACTCGAAGGTGAGGACGTCTGCTACGTCCGGCGCGGCAGCAGTGGCGTCGAGCAGCCACCGCTTCCTGCTGGCCACCTTGCTGCTGGCCTCTACATGCGCGCCCCCGAGACTCGCCAGCAGGTCGTACAAGGTCGGGTTCCTGATGCCCGTGCCCCGCACGCGCCGCCCCATGTCCAGCAGCAGCGCAGAACCAGGAGTCGGCCACCGTGACGTAACTTCGTGCTCCTTGAGCGCCTCGGTGGCCTTGAGGCAGGACTGCACGATGGCGCCGTACCCGAGCAGCGCCACCCTCGTGCCGCTGACCAGCACCTGGCCCCGCCCCACCTCCAGCGGCGTCCCCTTGTTCCTCGCCGGCAGGACGGCGCCGACGCCGTTCCCGTGCGGGAACCGGAAGCAGCTGGGCCGGTCGTCGATGGCGGCCGCCGTGGCCACCATGTGCATCAGCTCCGCCTCGTCGGCGGGCGCCATCACCACCATGTTCGGCAGGCACGCCATGTACGTCACGTCGAAGGCGCCGCAGTGCGTGGGCCCGTCGGCGCCGACGAGCCCCGCGCGGTCCAGCGCGAACCGCACGGGCAGCCGCTGCAGGTCCACGTCGTGCACCACCTGGTCGTACCCGCGCTTATAGATGCAAGTGGTGCCGGGCACGCCGCTAACCCGGCGGGCTGAGTACGCCGCGAACCCATGCAGTCCCGCGCCGTGAGCCCGCGAGATCAAAACGGCACCATGCAGTTCGTCTGCGAACCCATGCAGTCCCGCTACGCAACTTGCATGCATTAAGAGATACTAACTTGCATGTTTTTTCTGATAACCCATGAATGGTGAAAAAATGTAAAAAAATCAATCTCATATTCCTAACAATACATAGTATTTTGTGTAATTTACGCATATTTTTAGCTAACATATTAATCACTAGAAAAAATTGTGAAGTAAATAAAAAAATGAAGACTCACGTAAACAACTAGCATTAGATTCTCTCGTTCACTTGCAAGGCATACGGACAAACGGAACCGCGGCCGCCGCGAGAAACGCCGCATGCGTCCGCGACTGGAAACGGGCCGCCGCAGAAGCCCGTCAACGAGGATGCGGCGCTTGCGGACGCGGGACAGGCTGCCCGCCGCCGCGCCGTTTGCATGTATACCCGCGCTGCAGGAACGACGGGTAGATGGCGCAGAATGGCTTGAGCCCCTCGGCGGCGAGCCCCGCGGCGAACGTCACCGCGTGCAGCTCCGCGATGCCCACGTCGAAGCACCGCTCCGGGAACCGCTTGTGGAAGTAGTTGAGCCCCGTGCCGCCGCCCATCGCCGCGTGGATCGCCACCACCTTGGAGTCCGCCTCCTCGTCGACCTGGCGTGGGACCTCTTGCGCGCGCGCTTCAAAGGGCCCCTGGGTCCCCCGAGCCCTCCTCGGGCTTCTTCGTCACCGTCGACGTCGACGGCGAGATAGTCCTCGCGGCCGGGGACCTGCGGCGGCGAGCGGGTCGACCTCGAGGGCGGCGGCGGCGGCGTCCAGGTCTCCTGGGACCTTCTTCCCCACGCGCGAGCCGCACCGCAGCCCGCGGACGCCTCGACGCACGCCTGGATCTCGCCTGCGACGGCGCCCGGCCACGCACGCGACCGCCCTCCGCGCGCCCGCACCGGCGGCATCGCGCACACAGGGACAGGGAGACGGAGAAGAGGTCGAGGGAGCACGAGAGGGCTCTGAGCCGGCACAGGAGGCGGCGCAGGGCGACGAGATCGGGGTCGCTAGCGAGGAGGTCGTCGGCGCCCGGCCTCGAGCGAGGAGCGCCTGCAGCGCCGGCCCGCGCGCCTCCCTGGCCTCCACCGTCGGCGCGGGCGGACTGGGAAGGAGAGATGGGGAGGGAGCGTATTTCAGCCATGGGAGAGAGGCTGACAGGTGGGGTCCACGCCACGGTGGCCATCGCCGGCCACGCTGGGCGCCACGTAGGCCAATACCACCATACAAAACCGCCCAGGGGGTTATTTAGACTGATTGTCATACTTCAAAGTGTAAAAAATCCGGTTTTATAGGTGAGGGGGTGAAGTACTCCGGGTCTAATACCTCAGGGGGTTATCTAGACTTTTTCCTTATCAAATCGGCACGTCAGTAGCCTGGAATGGAAGTAGCTAAACAAGAGCGATCGCATGCATGTTTTAACTGCTAGTAGTAAGGTTAGATATATATAGCGAGAAGGCAATTACAGTTGGGATTTGGGATGGGCGAAGGACGACAGAACATCTATAAGGTAAAATTAGATTTTTGAGAGTTCGGACGTGGACTGGTGAGGACTGTTGCTAGCCTAGACAGCGATAGAATATGAACAGCGCGCCAGGCGACGACTTCCTTTGTCAACTCTGGACGCCTTCAGTCACACAAATACACGCGCGCGCGCGCGCGCGCGCACACACACACACACAAACTCTGGAGATATTATCCGTTAGTCTTTTTATTTTATTCTGATCATGGCGTGGCATTACAGGTCCTCCACCCTCACATGGATGCATGCAACTTGCGAAGAAAATATACCAAATTTGCTGACATCAGAGTGCTGGTACTCCTATTAAGCTTTTTAAAAGTTAAAAAGTCATAGTTGTCAACTAAGCATTCAAATTAAATTTTAATTACAACATTGTGTTTCTCATAATAAATCCTTTAAACACGACTCCATTTGAGTATACTTAAATAAAATTTTGTTTAGTAATATTTTTTCATGAAGAAAGAATATATGTTTATCATTCAAGACAATATTCTAGGTTTGAAAAAAAAAATGTTCCACCTTCATAAGAGAAAAGGAGGATAATATTCCAGATGCAGGAGAATAAAATTCTAAGTTTAGGTGAATAAATATTATGTACGTAAGAACCATGTTCACTATTATAAGAAATAGAGCATTTTACAAATATTATTGGAATAAATTTAAGTATACCATGGAATACCACACAGATACTATGGTTAATGTTGTCAACAATTCAAAATACATCATGGTCGTTGAACATCTAATTGTAATGCCCTAGATTTAGTTTTGCACTTAAATTATTTTTCTTAGTTTAATCAAATAGATCATGTTGGTTAAAGTTGGGAGAACTCAATTTTCTCACGCAACGATAAAATAAATCATAGGCCAATCATGTTGCATGAAGTTGCATTTATTATTTTGTATGTCTGGTTTATCTTGTGTGATTTTTTCTTTGCATAGAGATCGTTTTTAGTGTTTTTTTTTCCCAAACTTTTCTAGCAAATTAAAAAAGGAAAAACTTTTATTTAAGTGTTTTCAGGTTTATATAAAAAGAAAAAAAGTTCTTTTCCTTAGTTTCTTGAACAGTAATTGTTTTTTGGCCCATTCCCTCTCTTTCTAGGCCTTGGGCTTTTCTTTTTATATAAGCTGCTGTACGATCATTTTCATCTTGGGTTTGGCCCAACCGGCCTCGTGCAGCATGCCCGTGGCCTCTTCTCAAATTGGGCCGGACCAAAAGCTCGCTCACAGCAGCCTTTGCTCTTCCTTTTGAAGAGTGTCTCCGCCGCGTAGGCAAAATTTTGCTTTTTCCATAGCTCCTAGGAAACAAGCAGTAGTATCGATCTCACCGCCTTTACTGGCATCCCAACTTTTGAAACCATGATCATGCCACCACTGAGATATCGAAGCAAAATGAGCAGATTCCTGACGGTTCGCGACCACCCGTGCCTGGTGATTAATGGGCGAGACCCGAACCGATTTGCTGTCCATATCTGTAGTTAACTTTGATCCGACGTTTTGCGGGTTATTGGCCGACGTGGCCCGCTTCGCCGCCTAAGAACCCCAGCCGATTTCGTCTTGTAGAGTTTATGCCACCACTATGTGCATGGACATAAGGAGTGTATTGCCCTAAACGGCCGTGTGTAGTCTGTTGACATGCCTTTTAAACATTACACTTGGTGACTAGTCGTGTCTATTTGATTGTGTATCCTGTTTAAACGGTCGTGTAAATAAAATAAACGCTACTTAACACTATGTACTTGACTATTTACCGTTTAGCGTTTTGGTAAACATTGCAAAGAGGTGGATCGTGGATTTGCTAATCCTTTAATACAAAGGTGATGTCTTGGTTTGGCCATCCACGAGACTGAAATCGGTCTGGCATCCATAAGGGCTTGTTTGGATGTTCTCATATATGCATCTCAATCCACATGTGTTGAAGTGGATTGGGGTAGAACTTAAACTATTTTTCATTTTAATACACTCTAACACATGTAGATTGCGGTGGATACAAGTGCATCCAAATGAGGCCTAAGTGATTTTGGATCGTTGTCGAGGCAAAGAACTTGCGGTTCGAGGGTGCCAACATTTTCCATATAAGTTTGTCGAATTCGGTTTTGTTGAGCCTACAAATTGGGCTGAATTGGCTGATTGGCCGGGCTGAATGTTCTCCCAGGCATTGAACTTCCAAATGA
The DNA here is from genome assembly GCA_015844335.1 of Chrysopogon serrulatus. Lineage (NCBI taxonomy): Eukaryota > Viridiplantae > Streptophyta > Magnoliopsida > Poales > Poaceae > Chrysopogon > Chrysopogon serrulatus. The sequence continues at coordinate 34,253 of JADLZL010003946.1, forward strand.
TATCGGTTTGAGGTAGACATTCAGCAATTTTTCCCACAAATCAATAAAAATAGTCGGCGAGGTGATGGAAGTGAGGTTTAAGTCGTTCCTAATCCAACAGTTTTCTAGATAGCTTCCTGTATTGCTCTGTTTTTCTTCCTGCATTGCATATACACTGTATCCAGCCGGATCCGCGGCCCTTGAACTTACACAAGCCGTGGGTGTTTTGCCTGTGTCACATCCAATGTTATATGGTGTGTCTCATGAGGTGTTTGGATACTAATAAAAAAATAAATTACACAACTCGTCAGTAAACCACTAGACAAAATTTTTAAGCACAATTAATCCGTCATTAGCACATATTTACTATAGCACCACATTGTCAAATCATGGACTAATTAGACTTAAAAGATTCGTCTCATAAAATAGTCGCAATCTATGCAATTAGTTATTTTTTATTCTATATTTATTACTCCATGCATATGTCTAAAGATTCAATAGGACAAGGCAAAACTTTTGCCGTGGGGAAACAAACAGCCCAGGGCTGCATGCCATGGTTCCAGTACCCATGCTTTGCTATACGACAAGCACAATCTTACCTGTGTGTTCTCCATTATGTGCCTCTCCCGTATCTTTTGTGACTGTCAACGGGGGAAAGGCTCCCCACTTGAGATTTTTATTTCACTAAGTAGCGTACCCGTGTGTTGCTACGGGATAGCAACTTTTATACTAAAAATAAACGGATCGTACCATAAGATAACAATACTTTATTGAATGGTTCGAATCTAACCTTCTCTTCCTTTTAACTGAGAAAGAATCAAAATGAATTTTTTTTATTTATTTTCTCTTCCACCGGACAACAATACATCACTGGCAATAAATTCCTACTAAATCTCTTTTTTTTTTTTGAAATTTTTCAGACTCAGAGTAGATTGAATTTTTTTTTTTTTGAACACAGAGTAGACTGAAATTGAAATAACATTCTCCAGAACATTTATAATACAATGTGACGCAGATTGATCTTGAGGTGAAAGTCGGGAAGGTCGATTGGAGAAATTCACTTGACTATTTTCTCTAGCATCATGGCAGAAAAAACTAATTAAAAACTCCAAATAATATGGCAATGCAGAATATGGTTACAAAGATTTACCTTATGGCCCTTGACAAGCTTCCATTCTGATTCAGATTTAGCTCGACATTGGCGCCGTTTTGACTTAGATGTCTTCAAAAAGTCACTCTCACATGTGTTAAAAAAACAAATAGCAAAAGTCACAATATAGCGTATTATACAGTAGAAAATAATTAATTTAAATGACAGAGAGCACTCAAACACCAGCTAGATATATTTTGTAGCAGTTTATATTTCTTAAGCAAACCTTAATGTTGCACCCAGCTTTAGCACTGGTTTAAATAAACATAAACATGACGCTAAGGTGCCTCGCCTTGCTTTCCCTTTCCTCTATCGAGACTTGCCTGTTCCATGAGATGCAACAGAATTCAGCAAGAATATAAGAGTGACACATTGAGATTCCAGTTCTAGTGACAAAAACAAGCAACAAAAAAAAACGCTCATACACATTGAGTAAAGATATATAGCATATGCTAAGTAAATCTAGGATTAAAGAAAGGAAAGCTTCCAGCTCTTTGCTAAATGCCAACCCAAGATATGTGCTTCAGAAGAACGCTCCAAATGCCTCACTGAGATTGAGCCCTGGACCTAGGTCCTACTTGATATACTCAGCAACCAGCATATAAGATTCTTCTGAATCACAAAGTTTAGGGTGATATCCACCTGAAGATTCCTAGGAAATACAATCCAAATATTTTTAAGTTATTTTTTTGCTTGGTATGAATCAGTATGAAACAACAAGGCAAATAAATGGGAGAACTAAACTGTCAATTTTTAGACAATAATAGATGACTTAGCAAAATATCTGGAGAATTATATTTGACATGAGAAAGACTAATGGATGCAATTAAACTGAAGAGTCTGATATAGCTTGGAATTAAAATCCTGAACCTTTGCTGACCAGTTGTATCCCTGCAAAGAAAACAAAACATGCATAAGGTCAACAATCTGTAGATCTCAAAGGGGCATACAGGTTAAACCTCTCCTACCAGCTATCCCTCTCCCTGATTTATTATAAGGGTGCAGCAACTGCAAATAGAAAACTGTGTTAGTGATGTTCTTCAAATAGAAAAGCAAAGAACTGAAAGAAACACAATGGAAATCGAAGTACCTTGGTATTTGATTTTCTGAATTCCTTAACGCCAAACAAAATTTCATTAGATGTTTAGATGGGAATTAAGACTTTTCTTGAAGCTGCAACATGATGTACCAACTACAAGTTAGCCAAAGAAACTATAAATCTGAGTCATACAGTGTAGAAAGGATTTTATCTATGTCAGCTTCGCCAAAGGACAACTTTGGAAGCAGGTCTGCCTTCTGCTTCCTAGTCTGATTCACTTTTTGCCTGTAAACATTGAGACAATACTTCTCCAGTTGCAGTATCATCCTATCTCTTTCCATTTCATTCTGACCAATTTCTCCCCATAGTTCCTGATACAAAACCGGCGATTAGTATCGTCAAAGCCTAACTGATGTAGAATTGGTGCCAAGAGAACCAGGAAACAGGGAATTTAAGGAGTGAGACAACTTTGTCCCCAAGATCCATCCATCGTGGAACAATTCAACACAAGAAAGCAATGGCCGTGGCCAAAATTCACGAATTCAGCCAAGAATGAAAGGGACACAAAATCATCACTCAATTCCCAGCGTTCTTACAAAAATCAAGAACAGGAACCATGAAAGCCCAAAAATTCGGAGCCCGATCCCCAAATTATACGCCAAAGAACACCCATTTTTTACTGCAGACCCAAACCTCTTACCCACCACGAACCGCAGGTCCGCAACAGCCTCATCGGTCAAGAACGTGAAACCAAAGATCCAGTAGGCATATACCCGCAGATCAAACAACAAAAGAAGCATTGGGTCGCAGGGTCGAACGAACCTGCAGTTCGTGTAGAAGGGAGCCACAGGTGAGACGCGCCCGGTGTCATGGCCGGTAGCGCCAGGGCGGGTCGCCATGAGGCGGCAATTGCAGAGCGGCGGCGCTGGCCGCCGTTGAGGCGGCCGCGACATAGAGGCAGTTTATCGCCGCAATGTGCCGCGGCTTCGTCTTCGGCTTCTATTGTGGGGAAGTCCCACCCGCCATGACCGGTTGCATCGGGAGAGCGAGGAGGGATCGCAGGGGCAAGGCGACGGGCGCTACTTTCGCAACGGGACGGGGTGAGGCAATGCAATCGCAACGGGGGTGAGGCGATGCCGTCGGATTGCATGCAAGGAAGGAGCGCGCGCGATTGCCTCCCATGATTGTCGGTGAGGATCGCATGCAAGGAAGAGTGCGCGCGGGTCCACGCAGCGGCTGACGTGATGATCGCGCGGCGGGGGAACACGCGGGTCACAAGCGCGGCAGTCGCACGGGGGCAGGGATCGCATGGGGTGGCAGAGCGACGACCCCAGCAATTGTCGCACCATTCCTTTGTCTTAGTTTTGTTCTTTTTAGTTGAAAAAGTTGAGTTGAAGTTTTAGTTGAGTTGATGAGGGAGATTGATTGATTGATCTAGCTAGGCATAGCCCATCTGGTTTAAAATATATCACCGATCTATGGAATCATATCTCAATTACATATCGAAACCAAATATTGGCACCAAGCATCTGCTAGTTAGTTAGTTAATCAGCTTTTACTTGGTTTTTATTTATTTAGTTAGTTAGTTCATTGCGTATAGTAGTAGGATAGCTTTTAGTTAGTTAGTTATTTCATTGCGTATAGTTAGTTAGTATAGGATAGCTTTTAGTTAGTTAGTTTTTTTAGTTAGGTTAATATTCCAAGGATTTAGTGTTTGGTCTAGCTTATGACTAGTTGCATGCCATATGATGATCCGATGATGATGAAGTTTCTTCCAATGCTTCTGGTGCGTTTGTTTTATGGAGGCAGTGTTAGAAAAGAAGATGGGCAGTTTGAGGATATGAAAGAAGCATTGGAAATCATTGATGATCATCCAAGCTTTAGTGACCTTGTTTTGCATGTGAAGGAAAATTTCGATGGTGATTCCACATTGAAGAGGAAGTTTGATAGCGGGAAGACTAGGGCCCACTTTGTGATCATGCCCTTGCAAAACCAGGGTCATTGGTCACAATACCTATGGGTAATCTAGGAATATAAAATGTGCCAACATCTGAGGTAATCATTGATGACCATCCAAGCTTTAGTGACCTTGTCTTGCATGTGAAGGAAAATTTCCATGGTGATGTGGTTGATAGCGGGAAGACTAGGGCACACTTTGTGATCATGCCCTTGCAAAACTAGGGTCATTGGTCACAATACCTATGGGTAATCCAAGAATATAAAATGTGCCAATATCTGAGGTGGTGGTGGAGGATGGTTTCAGAAAGCAAGATGGGCCTTCCTCTGATGGCTTTGGAGGTGATGAACACGATTTCGGGTGGATGCAGATGCATCACATGTGAATATGGAGTTGGATGTTCCGCTAATATTGGAGGCACTTCATTCGCCTCCAATGACAGTCCATGATGTAGGCCATATAAATGATGACTTCGATGTGCATGACCTAGGGTGGGACAAGCAGGAGTAGGAGGAGGAGAAAAGGATTGGTGGAGAGGATGTTAGCAATGATTCAGATGGTTCGGACGATGAGAAGGAGGCAATGATGCTATGGTAGGACCGTTTCATGGGAGATTAGAAACTGATGTGCCACATCATACTTAAGTACAACATGCTATGCCGATGGTTCAGGGGAGACTAGTCACAGATATGGCAGAGGATCCTAACCCTTATGATTCATGGGTGCGGTCTCAGATGAACGGGCCACCTTGTGCACGAAAATGAACAGGCCCCAAGTGATCTCAGGCCCATGGGCTGCATGGGCGAATGCCCTAACTGCTATATGGCTGACTCAAGGGGATTACGTGACTTCCCCGTACGTGTGGTAATTGGGGCATCCTAACGTTGCAAGGTTGTGGCTCCTCGTCACGCGGCGCTAATAAAAGGATGGCTTCCACTCCTAGGGAACCAATGTTCCGTGAGTCTTAGCCATACCTATCTTCTCCTAAGATCCGATAACCAAGGGTGTTGAAGTGACGGGAAGGCCACCGCCATTCCTCTTCCACATCGGCATCATCGTTCACCGTTAGAGACAGAGGACATCTCGCATCTTCTTCTAGGCGCGCTCGAAAGGAAGAGTTTCCCTTGACGCCGACCTCTACTCGTGACTACCGAGGGTGGACTACCCCGAAGATTATGGTTTCCCTTGACGACCTCTCTTTGCGACTACCGAGGGTGGATACCCCTGAAGATTATGGTTAGTCATCAATCCACTAACGTGTTCATGCAACTATATTAGAGATCCCGTGGTTTACCTTCCTAAATTCTCTAATAGCTTTGACTTAAAAAAGTTAAAATGACTTATAGTTTAGGATGGAAGGAGCAACGTATAATGAACTAGTAATCAAACAACCACCGCATGCCTTAACGGGCTGGTGACTAGCTAGTGTACATGTTTGAAGGATATGTGACGCGGTAGCTCCTCGCCATGCTCCTGATCTGGGACAAGTGCTGAGGAGACAGCAGATCGGATGCCGGCATGGCCAGAGTGTCCCTCGCTTCGTTCTCCTTCCACCACTGGAGGACATTGAGCCCGCCAGCTGCTTCTCCTCCATATGCCGTTGACATCCATTCCTGCAGCGCTTGCTCCTCCTGTCATGCCACCCTCGCTGCTGTAGTCGCCGAACATATCCTCAATCTTTTTCTCAACTACGGACATGTTGGCTGGACAAACCAATTCATCAAAAACCTCACCGAAGACACTCCTGACGTCCTTCAGCTTAAACCTCGGGTCTAACACGACAGGTACGGACAGGTACAGGTACGAGTCCTCCAGGAACTTGTCCAGTTTACCATGAGCCTCGAGGAGGACGACGTTGGCGTCGTCCCCGGGGCCGAACCCCCCCCCTGCAAATAAGCTATCGCTCTCGGGACAGTTTCTACCGGATTTCGCTTCTTTGCCGAGTGCCGGGGACACTCGGCAAAGGCCCAAAAACGCTCGGCAAACCCTTTGCCGAGTGTATCACTCGGCAAAGGGCCGTCGGGATAAAGTTGATCGGCAAAGAAGTCTTTGCCGAGAGCCTTTTATCTGGCGCTCGGCAAAGGGTTTGTCGAGTGTATACAAGGCTCTCGGCAAAGAAAAGTGTGCCATCACGGCGACACCACCTTAATGGAGGATTTGCCGAGTGTCCTCACCGTGGACACTCGGCAAAGAAATTTTTTATTTTTTTTTGAAAATTGTTTTGTCGAACGCCCTCTTAAGGGACACTCGGCAAAGTAAATTTTTATTTTTTTTAATATTATTTGGCGAGTGCCCTCCGAGGGGCACTCGGCAAAGTAAATTTTTATTTTTAAAAAAAAATATTTGCCGAGTGTGGGTCCAGTGGCGCTCGGCAAACTCCCCACCCTTTGCCAAGTGCTTTGGTCATAGCACTCGGCAAAGCTGGGGAACTGGGTCTTTGCTTCCTAGGCACTCGGCAAAGGTCCCTGTGCCGGAAGTGTTACACTCGGCAAATCGACCGAGAAAAAGTTTTTTCGATTTTTTTTTTGCATTTCATCACGACAAACACAATATATATCACACATATGACACATACATCACAACCATCACATATATCACAACTATCATATATATCTCACATATATCACATATAAACCACATCCATCACATATATGGCACGTCCATCACGATATATCGCAAGCCAAGTGCATCACAAATTCATAAATATCTTAAGTGCATCACAACTAGACAAGTGCATTATTGAAAGGAGAAATAAACGGCCAACTCACTATCCTCCCTGCCAACCTGGCCACCCTGGCCACCCCGGCTGTGGTGAAGGCTATGGTGAGCTAGTAGGCCAAGCTGGCCCATGCGGGTTATTCGAACCCGTCGACTGAGGCTGCACAAAAGAGACAGCAAGTTAGTGTGTGTGATGAGCAAAGAGCAAGCGAAAGCTATACACATTTATACTTACAGGAGTCTCGGCAACAGGAGGCAAAGGAGGGGGAGCGAGTAGCGTTGGTGAGATCTCCATCCCCGAACGTGCCCCCATCATGGAGACGAACTAGATGAGATCCGCCATCCTCTTCTCTGTGGCCTCCCGCTTGGCCTTCTCGGCATCGAGCCGGGCCTCCATCGCCAAGTGCCTCTCCATCGCCATCCTCCTTTCTTCTTGCAGCTGGGCCTGCAATAATGCAAAGGAGGTGTTAGAATAATTAAAACATAATCAATTTAAGCTTAATAGAATAGGAATAACCTCGAGTGCTTGGTAAGCGTGCTGTCCAGGTGACGGCCGTGGGCGTATGGGCACACTTGCGCCCGTGCTCTATGCTCGGAGCTGGGAGAGAGTGGGAGTAGAGGCCATGTCGATGACGCCGTCGCCCATCCAGTACCACCCATTCTTCTTTCCTCCCCCCACCCTCATGACGATCTCTGGGTCAAGGTCCTGGGTGCTCGGATCGTGCTCTTCCCCATGTACCGACCATGCCACGGACGTGTAGTCGTTGAGGCGGCTGTGCATGTTCGCGTTGGTGTACGCCTCGGGCGGGTCCTCTGGTTGTACGTGACGTCGGCCTTCGCCTTCCCCTTGTGCGCCAAAGCATATGCCATGAACGAGGGGCAAGGCTAGCCGCCATGTGTCGCCAACTGCAAGAAACACAGTAAGATGGTTATAGAGAAGGCACAATCAAGAGTTAGACTAGATCAACAATTTCGCGTACCTAGGCTTGTGAGTATCCGGCGAGGCTGTGGTTGCCTTGATGGTGCGCTACACCAGGCATCATCAGACACCGCTCTCGGGTTTTGCTGTGGGTCTCCTCCCACTCGTGACCGCACCACCTGTCCACGATCCGCTCCCAACAATCGGGAAACGAGGAGCACCACCAGGGAATCATCTGCACGTCAAGAATTTGACATATAAGAAGATCAAATTAAGCAGGCCTATGTAAACTCAAAAGTAACATTCTTTATATACCACGATGTACTGGTTCCGAGTCAGTGTCATCGTCCTCGCTTGTGCTTTGCCAACCTTCTGCCTAAGGACGTGGCCGTAGTAAGTGATGATGGTCTGGAGGCATGCCTCATAGTGCATGTCCACGACGAGCTTCTTGTTGGTAGCCACGGCCTCAGCCCTCGCCACATATCCATCCTCACATTTGAAATAAGCCTACATACATACGTGATGGATCCATTCATTATCTGAAGAAAAGTCCAGTGAATGTGATGCATTGAGCCTACTAGTACTGCGTGGAAGACTTACCCAGAACTTCTGCAAGACCGGTGCCGCCTTGTTGCCGGCATCCGGATCGGTGGCAACGGCGTAGTGGTCGAAGGTGTAGGTAGGCTCCAGCTTCCCGGTGTATTGCACCAGGCCAGAGAAGTATTGCCTGCACGGGAGACCCAGAATGTCGTTCACCTGGCATGCATGACCAGCACCAGGGGTCACGACCGTCTAGTTCCTGAAAAGTGATTAATCAAAAGCATTAGTTTTCAATATATCATATGAAGTAGTAATAACATGACAAGTTACTTACTTTGCCCCCTCGGGGCGAATCACTGGCCATTGGGCAGGATGCGGTTGTGAAGGGAGGCTCACGGGACCTCACAAGTACACACTCGACGTGGAACCAGAGGAAGCAGAACCCGTACACACCGCCTCCTCGTCGTCCTTGTCCCCCCTTCCCCCTTCGTCCGTCTGGGGAGCTACCAGCTCCTCCTCCTCCTCGCCCCGGCCTGCTCCTCCTCGTCCTCCTCGTTCCTACGCGGCATGGGAGGAGACGGCTCCCTCGTGCGCCTGCTCCTCCTCCTCCTCCTCTTGTTGGACATCTCCGCATCTGCAGGCGGCGCTACGGCTCGTGTCCGGTCGTACAATGAGACTAGGTTCGTCGAACAGTTGCCCGCCATCTTTACCGAAACACCTGCATTTGGCAAGAATAAATAAGACATAATTAGAAATAAAGGCAAAATAAACAAAGAACTCACGGTGAAAGATTTAAAGGCAAAGAGAGATTTGCCGAGTGTTTTTTATCGGACACTCGGCAAACAGTTTGCCGAGTGTCGATACTCGGCAAAGACATAGACGGAGTTAAAACGGTGACGGCGGGTTTGCCGAGTGCCAAAGTGCTGGCACTCGGCAAACCGGACCTATTTGCCGAGTGTCAGCGGAAGGGCACTCGGCAAATCTGGCGTGTTTGCCGAGTGCCAGGGCCTAACACTCGGCAAAGCTTATTCCCAGGCATGCCACGTGTGGTCACTTTGCCGAGTGTCAAGCCTTAACACTCGGCAAAGTGACCTGAATTTGATTTTTTTTTTGTTTATTCCATTTGCGACATAATTCACAAATATAATATGTCATATTCAATCAGCACAAATATATCACAGGAGTCATAAATCACAACCACATGTTCACATATACCACATTATATTTTAATAAAAAGGATAAATGTCATGTGTACAAACATACACCTACACTAAGTCTCGAGCGCTGGGCATCCACTAAAGTTGCTAACAATGCCTTGGATAAACAACTTGTCCACATAAACCTACATGTAATTTGTGCTTGGCATGCTTATTGTTACAGCATATACAACTATCTGTCATCCAAAACTGCAGCTATCGGTTACAACCTTATAGCAGCTAGCTAGTGAATAAATAATGATTAAAACTCTCTGTTAAATAGATATACAAACAAAGCAGCTGCAAAAAAGAAAAGAACACCGAAACACAGGAAGCTGCAGCTCAAACCTGCAGAAAACAGAGACAAGCAATGCAGTGCTGAAATGCTGCTTAGGCTGCCCAATAGTTGTATAGCGATGGCTGCAGCTGATCTGAACTGCAGAGAACTAGAGCAGCCAATCAACAAAGAAAGCAGGGTTCCCAAGCATTCACCATACTTGTTCTCTAGTCTCCTGTACAGTAGTAGTGGGGACTGGGGATAGCACACACGATTCAGAAGTTCAGGAAACTGAATAGGACTCGGCCAACGAAGTTGCAAGGGAGACTACATAACGACATCACAACAGTAATAACAGAAGTAGCAATTTGTGCTTGGCATGAGTCATACTGGTAAGACAAATCCAGCAATACTACCAATGCCATGTCTGAATTCTACAAACACTACTGATGTCATGTTTTCCTATGAAGTTTTTGGTTACTATTAAAACTACTAATACAAAGTAGTACTCATTATACGAGCATCAGGTAGTAATAATTTCTTATTGCATTTGAGACTATTCCTCTGAAAAACAAGATACTACAAACAGCAAAAAGATATCATGACTTGAGATATTCCTCTGAAAATTAGAATGTAAACTAGAATGAATTAACACAAAGAAAATGACAAAGACCAATGTTGGTGCATACCATACCACTTGCCAGTATAGACTAATGTTGCTGGTGTATTAGCAGGTTCCTCATGATAGATTTTATTTTGTATTAGCAGATTAGACATTGTATTGAGTTGCATCATATTCTTCGAAATACGAATAATGTATTTTTTTCTCTGCCAAAACTTATGAATTAAAGATTTACCTCTAGCGCATATGAAAGGAGATTTACCTGACAAAATGCAGACGTGCTGAAAGAATAAAGTAGAATACAATATGGAACTTGTGAACGCCCACCTGGACAACGTTTCTCCTCCAGCACTGCAAGAAGCAATTCGCTTCTTCATCAAATTAGATGGCAGATTAGGGAGTCGGAGGGAGTTGGGAAGGAGAACAACCTTCATCGATGGGGGGGCAGGCATACATGGATTGGGAGTTTCCTCGGCTCGTCATCTTGGATCCATGGATCAGGAACTTCGCTGGTGAAGGGATTTGTAGTTGCCATCCGCCGGGGGAGCGAGGGGTGCTGCCAGTAGGGAAGGAGCTAGAGGGCGGGGCAGGACCGGGGGGGGGCCGGGCGTGGCCTGGCAGAGCACGGCCGGGGCGCTGCCTGGCAAAGCACGGCCGGGCGGGGCGGGGCACCGCCTTTGCCGGGGCGGGGCCGGGCTGCGGGGGTCGAGGCAGGCTGGGCGGGTCGGGGGGGGGGCGCCGGCTTGCCGCAGATCGTGGCTGGGGCGTTGCCGGGACGGGCCGGGGGCGGGCGGGGCGGCGGCGGGCGGGGACGGGCGGGGCGGGCGGCGGCGGCGCAAAGGGGGCGGCGGCGGCGTTTGTTCGTGGTGTCAAATGCTGCGGGCGTGGTCGGGGGAGCCTTATCCCCCCGCTTTGCCGAAAGTGTCCCCGATCCGACACTCGGCAAAGGTTTCATATTTTTTTTTACGAAAATAAAAACTATTCACGCTAGGAAAGTCAGTTTGCCGAAAGTGCCCACCGGGACACTCGGCAAACTATGCAATATGGCCGATTGACACTCGGTAAAATTTTTTATTTTATTTTTGATTTTGGGTTTTATTTTTTTTCTGCAGCCTTCCTACAATATTTGCACTAACCTGTTGCAATTTGGCACAATTCTTGAAAATTTTTCTATATTTCTTTAGTTTATTTCATTTCATTGATTTCTTTGGAAAATACAAATTTGAACTACAAGTGCATTGAATAATTAAATTCCATGAAAAAAAAAATGATATTCATGTTATTGAGTGTTATTTGATGCCGTATTCAGGAACATACTCGAAATTTCACACATCTTTTTCACCAAACATGACTCCAATCCGGCGTATGAATAGTTTTAAAATTCTATAAAATGTAAAAGCAGTGTCCAAAATTCATGAAACTTGCCTATGAGTCGTGATATCGCATGTGGATGCGGTGATACAAATTTGAGACGATTTAAAAGAAAATCATCGTGTAGGGGGTGTTTCAAAACCCTAATCTCTCACATATGATATCGGGGAGACACATGTGAGAGATTAGGGTTTTTCAAGCACCGTGACGTGACAACGTGCTCCAAATCTTCTTAAATTTTTATCACCATATCCATATGCGATATAAAGACTCATTGACAAGTTTCATGAATTTTAGACTCTATTTGCATTTTATAGAATTTTAAAACTATTTGCCCGCACGTTGGTGGTCATATTTCATGAAGATGATCTACAAAATTTCGGGTGTATTTCTAGATACAGCATCAAATAACACTCAATAATATGAATATTATTTTTTATTTATGAAATATCATTATTCGATGCACTTGCAGTTCAAATTTATAGTTTTAGGAAAAAACCAATGAAATGAAATAAACTAATAAAATATAGTAAAATGTCTAAGAATTTTGCCAAATTGCAACATATAGGTCAAGGCATTATAGGAAGGCTACAGAAAAAAATTGGAAGCCAAAATCCAAAAAAAAATAGTTTGCCGAGTGTCCTAGAAAGACACTCGGCAAAATGATAATTTTGCCGACAGCTAACGGTTGGCACTCGGCAAAATGCTGATAGCGGCTTCCCCCGTCACTCTTTACCGTGTGTATTATTTTGCCGAGGGTTGGCACTCGGCAAATTTGCCATTTTGCCGTGTGTTTTATTTTGCCGAGTGTTTACACTCGGCAAAGCATATTTCTGCCGAGTGCTAAAGTTTTGCCGAGTGTTTTGCCTATAACACTCGGCAAACTATCTTTTTGCTGAGTGTCCGTGTTTTGACACTCGGCAAAATACTAAACACTCAGCATATCTCGGGTTTCCAGTAGTGTCAGGAGGTTGCCACCATCGTCTGCCTACAGGAAACCAAACTCTCTGCTGTCTGTAACCGCATTGCTAATGAAATCCTAGGACCCATGTTTGACTATGTTGTCCTCCCCTCTGCTGGCGCGTCTGGTGGAGTGCTCCTGGGATGGCGGACGGACGCTTGGATTGCATCGGCCGCCAGCATTGGCCGCTTCTCAATCACCACTTCACTCGCACCTATCCAGCACATAGGCGCTGGGAACCCCTGGTGGATCACCGTGGTATATGGTCCCCATGGTGATGGCCCCAAGGTGGAGTTCCTAGACGAACTGCGGCTCTTGCGCCCGGTTGCTAATGGCCCCTGGCTTCTTTGTGGGGATTGGAACATGATTCACCGCGCTCAGGACAAGAGCGGCGGCCCACCTAACCGTAGGCGCACGCAAAGATTTCGCACGCTCATCGATCGCATGCAGCTCGAGGACCTGCAGCTCGTCAGGCGCCTATACACGTGGAGTAACGAGCAGTCCCCTCCCACGCTTGAACGGCTTGACGCCTTCCTTGCTGACGCTGACTGGCTCGATCGCTTCCCCGATCACAGGCTCAAAGCACTCTCCTCGCAGAGCTCCGACCATTGCCCACTCCTCCTACAACTGTGCTGCACAGTCTAGCCCAAGAGGCGCTTCCGGTTTGAGTCCTTTTGGGTCAAACTGCCTGGTTTCCTCGACGTTGTGGCGGCTGTTTGGCCAGCTTCGCTACTCCACGCCGACCCGTGCAGACAACTTGACTACAAATTGCGAAACGTTGCACGTGCTCTGAGAAGTTGGAGTATGAAGCATGTTGGCAGCGTCAAACTGCAACTTGCTGTTGCCCGTGAGGCCATCTTCATGCTGGACAAGGCCATGGAGTCCAGGGTTCTATCAGCCGATGAGATGCAGATCCGGAGGAGGCTAAAATTTAGATGCTTGGGCCTGGCGTCCCTTTGCAGGACGATTGCACGACAGAGGTCACGAATTCAATTCCTTGCAGAGGGCGACGCCAACACCCGCTTCTTCCACTTGCAGGCCTGTCACAGGCGGCCGAAAAACTGGATCACGTCCTTGAATGTCCACGGTGCCGAGCTCGTCCAGGAGCAACACATGGCCGATGCCCTCTACTACCACTACAACTCCATCCTGGGCACAGATTTCCAGAGATCATGCCGGATCAACCTTGAAGAGATTGGGTTCCCCTCCGTGGATCTTTCTGGTGGATTGACGTTTGCTTCTCCGAAGCAGAAGTTTGGGACGTCATCAAGCAAATGCCCAAGGAGAAGGCCCCCGGTCCGGATGGCTTCACGGGCCTCTTCTACAAAATGGCATGGCCAGTCATAAAGGTTGATGTCCTGAGTGCCCTGAATGCTTTCTGGACGCTTGATTCCAGGAGTTTCAACCTCCTAAATGGTGCTTTCATGGTGCTGCTGTGCAAGAAGCCGGCACCTTTGGAGATCAGGGATTATAGGCCCATCAGTTTGATGCATAGTTTTGGAAAATTGGTGGCCAAATGCCTCGCCGAAAGGCTAGCACCGCGGTTGGGCTGCATGATCATGCCTAACCAGAGCGAGTTCATCAGGGGGAGATGTATTCATGACAACTTCAAAACGGTGCAGCTAACCGCGCGTGCGATCGCCTCCAAGAAACTACCCTGTGTCCTGCTCAAGATCGACATCGCGCGCGCTTTTGATTCGGTGTCATGGCCTTTTCTACTCGAGCTGCTACACCACGTGGGCTTCAGCAGGCGATGGAGGGACTGGCTATCCATCCTGCTCTCAACCGCGAGCACTAGGATCCTTCTCAATGGGGCCGCTGGCCGTCGCATCTGTCATGCTAGGGGCCTTTGTCAGGGTGACCCGCTGTCCCCCATGCTTTTCGTGTTAGCCATGGACGTCCTCAACCGCCTGCTATCTTGGCTAGACGACAGGGGAACTCTCTCTCCCCCCTAACCGGGATCCCCATTAGGCACCGGGCGTCGCTGCACGCGGACGATCTCGTCGTGTTCGTCGCCCCGGTTGCTGGAGACCTGCTCGCTGTCAGGGAGGCACTCCAGATCTTTGGTATAGCTTCCGGGCTCTTTACCAACATCGACAAATGCCTCGCAACACCTATTTGCTTCACTCCGGAACAGCGCACATGCATCTCCTAGCACTTCCCATGCCCCATCAGCGAATTTCCCTGCAAATATCTTGGGGCGCCGCTCTCAGTTCAAAGACTGAGGCGGCAGGACGAGCAGTATCTGATTGACGCTATCTCCGCAAGAATTTCGGGATGGAAGGGCTCGCTCATGAACCTGGCAGGCCGAACGACGTTGGTCTGCGCTACCTTGTCAGCAATCCCCATCCATCTCTCCATCGTCTTGTGCCTCTTGGCCTAGGCGGTACAGGAGATTGACCGTCGTCGCCGTGCCTTCCTTTGGACGGGATCTTCGTCGGGCGCTGCCGGTCGCTGTCGCATTGCGTGGCCTGTGGTCTGCCGACCGCGTGAGCTGGAGGGCCTCGGCATTCTCGATTTGATGTGCACCGGGGTCGTGTTCAGGGTGAGATGGGAATGGCTTTGCAGGACTGCCCCCGACTCCTGCTGGGCACTCCTGCCAGCAAGGCCGGACCGAGCAGCTTTGGCTGTCTTTGAGGCAGGAACGTACTCGATTGTCGGCGATGGGGAGGCCACCCCCTTCTGGGAGGATCGGTGGATCGACGGTGTCAGCCTGAAGTCCCGCGCTCCGTGTTTGTACTCCACCATCCGGAGGGCAGGGCGGCAGAGGACGGTGGCGCGAGCATTCGAGCAGCATTCTTGGGTTCGGGACATTGCTGGCGCGCTCACGGTACCGGTCATCTCGAAATTCCTCCTGGTCTGGGAGCTCGTCCACGACTTCGCTCTGACGCCAGGCCTCCGGACAGGCTTTGCTGGCGTTGGTCCTCGGACCGTGCTTACTCCTCCTCCTCTGCCTACCTAGCCATGTTCATCGGCTCCTCGCTTCCACTGGGCTCAAAGCTTCTTTGGAAGGTCTGCGCACCTCCCAAGGTGAAGCACTTCTTTTGGTTGGCTATGCATGGACGCTGCTGGACAGCTGAACGCCGGCGACGACACGGTTTGCAAGACGACGACGACTGTGCTCTGTGTGGGCAGTGCCCAGAAACCTTGAACCATCTTCTTCTCGGTTGCGTCTTCACCCGCCAGCTATGGTTTCAGGTACTCCTCAAGTTAGGCCTACATCATGATATCACCCTGTGCGAGGAGAATGTGTTTGCCTGGTGGCTTCGATCTAGGAAAAGCGTTCCCAAGGTGGCCAGGCCAGGTTTCGATTCCCTCTTCATGCTCATCAGCTGGAATGTTTGGAAGGAGCGCAACACCAGGACCTTCAGGAGGGCCTCCGCGACGCTGTCGCAGCTCCTGTCTCGGACAATCGAGGAGGCGAGGGATTGGCTTCTCGCCGGCTTCAGGAAGATCAGCTTGCTCCTTGCGCTCCTTTAGGGTTTCCTTTGTGAGCTTCTAGTCACATCATCAGTTATGTAATAGTCCTCTTCAGCTTTCTTCGGTCACGGTGGGGGTAACCATCATTACCGCCTGTTCGGCATGTTTTCTGTTGTACTGTTTGACTCTATTTCCTCTTAATGAAATACGTGCGATGCACGGTCTCAAAAAAAAATTTAGCTGATAGAGGGTATATTTTTTGCATTTTCCATACTAAAGTGTATTAAAAATAAAAATTCAACAAATTAGCAGCGTCAAAGACTAGTCCATGGACTCGTAAGGTCCTCCTCAGTGTATGGCTAGAGTAGTGCTTAAAAGAAGACAAAATGTTTGGACTTTGCTCTACACGCTACAGCATGTGATGCCTGTGCTTGGATTTTTGGAGTGGAGCATGTGGAGGAATCGGTATCCACTGAATAGAAAATGATTTGCTTGTTGTATGCCATTGCTTCCATGCATACTCACAAGTCACACCAACTCGGACATATTTTTCTTTGTCTCACAAGTGATGCTTGCCACTGCAACTCAAAAAGATCGATGCTAGAAATATGTGATGTGATCTAGTTTTATTTTTTTAGGCTTCACTCTACTATGATATCTAAGTTATATATATTCCTATGTTAACAATTTTATCTCGTAATTTATAAAAGTATATTTTATTTGACTACCATCGTCCAATTGCGGGCGTCTGAGCTTATGAAAAGAGAAAAAGTAGCGCGCGTGCATGGCAGAATGTGTGAAAAGAGAATGAACCGAGCACTGGTGGCGCTGTGCGAAAAGGAAAAGCGGTGGGAATTCTTCTTGACGAGAGCTCGTGAACTAGTCGTGGTGTACATATCTATCAGTCCAATACTCCAAAAGTCATGTACATACAGTTACCTCTATTTTAGACTTTTTGAACGTCGTCTATCAGTCCAAGACTCCAAGACATGTACATGTACCTGTTTTTTGGTCTTTGAACTTGTCAATCAGAGTCAAAGATGGTGGCTTTTTGGTCTTTGAGCTTGTCAATCAGAGTCAAAGATGGTGGCTTTTTTGAGCTTGTCAATCAGAGTCAAAGATGGTGGCTTTTTGGTCATTGAGCTTGTCAATCAGAGTAAAAGATGGTGGCTTTTTGGTCTTTGAACTTGTCAATCAGAGTCAAAGATGGTGGCCAATCAATGAAGATAGGTGGAGAAAAGCAGAGAATTCACACACTGTAGCTTGAATTTATCTCGGCCTCCATTATAAATATAAATAGGAGGTTGGCTTTTGGAGTCTTGGGCTGATCGACTAATAGTTGACTTCAAAAAAAGTGGCCACTATCTGCTGTGCTGCAAAGACGAGCAAAAAAAAAAAAAAAAAAAAAAAAAAACTATCATTTGACACACCACAGCTGAAAGCATGAGTACTCTGCACGCGCTCGTCCTGATGCTCCTGCTCCACTCCATGTGCAGGCATGCATCTTCCTCCTTGGAGCAGGAAGTGACTGGCGATCGAAGAGCCCTGCTGGCGATCAAGCAGGAGCTCTCCGACCCCACGGGCCAGCTGAGCTCGTGGAACAGCACAAGCTACGATGTCTGCCAATGGGCTGGTGTGACGTGCAGCCGCCGGCACCCTGACAGAGTGGCGGTTCTGGATTTGTCAACGAGGCAGCTCTCGGGCGTCATCTCTCCGGCGATCGGCAACCTCACGTTCCTTCAGGGGCTCAGCCTCAAATCCAACATGCTGGTCGGCAAGGTGCCAGCAACCATCGGCCATCTACGTCGCCTGCAATTCCTTTCTCTGTTTAACAACTCATTCCATGGTGAGATCCCTCCAGAAATATGCAACTGCTCTAACCTTTTCTGGATCACCCTCGGGTGGAACCAACTGGAAGGTGAAATTCCTGCTGGGTTTGGATTGCTGTCCCAGCTTGACACCCTCCACATCCACCACAACAATTTAGTAGGGAGCATCCCACCATCACTCGGTAATCTTACCTTGCTTGAGGAGCTTAATGTCCTTGAGAACAGACTAGTAGGGAGCATACCTGTAAGCCTTTCCCATTTAGATCAACTCGCAATATTTGATGTTAGTGTAAATAATCTCTCTGGCACAATTCCTCCACTGTTCTTTAACAACTCATTGCTTCAATATTTCGGAGTTGCATCGAACAAGCTGCATGGAAGCTTGCCAGCTGATGCAGGCGCCAACCTGTCCAGTCTCAGAATTCTCCTTTTGGGTAACAACCAGCTGTCTGGTACAATTCCGAGTTCACTTGGTAACGCTACCATGATCCAAGCATTAGATATCACTACACCACAACACTGAGATTAGCGTTGAATGATCTGACGCTAAAAGTGGATATAGCGACAGACAGTCTCCCGCTAAAAAGTTATACCGTCAGACTTGTGCTGCCGGTGAAAGTGCTGCCGGTAAAAATCTTTAGCGACAGACAGCACTTTTACCGACAGATCATCCATCGCCCTCAATGTTTATGCCGGCAGATAGCTCGTTGCTACTCTTTAGCGGCAGATAGCTCGTTGCTACTCTTTAGCGACAGACCGTATGATGGTACATATAGTTTTACCGACTGATTGTCCAACAAGATAGTTTCATATAGTTAAAAAAATAAAAATTGATCTGGTAACATTTATTGCAATTGTCACTGAGCTTCAAATGTTGTCGTTCATCAAACACATAACTAGGGTTCAACTTCAATAAGCAATACCAGTTTGGCCAAAAGTACAGGAGCACACATAGATAAGCTCACCATCTCATCTATTTCCTCCATATTAAAAAGGAACAATCCTAGGAAAATAACTAGGTTGTGGATGCATGTGCCTTGTACTACTGAAAGTAGTGATTGCAACTGAAACAATAAGAGAGTAATTATGTTAATTTAGCATAATAAAATAGAAAATAATAGTATGAATGTGCGAAACAGTAAAGCATCAAGAACTGACATACAGAAAATGGACACATGGTATTGGATATTCAACACAGCAAGCAAATACATCAGGTTACATGACCACTAGAGTTTTACCATTTGCATATGATTTTGTATTTACATTAGCTGGGTGTACAGCAAAATAAAACAAAAAACAGATACAAATACAAATACAGCAGGGTGTATGTGTAGTAAAATAAAACAACAAAACAGAGCACTTGTCCTTAAAATCACTTGTGTCTGGATTACGATTCTACATAATCAAAATCAAAAAAGAATTTGTCCTTCAAATTCACAACAAATTAAACTAAAAATCGAAGGGATATAACAGGTTTAATTGGTTGGACAATCACTCAAAGAAGCACAAGATAGTATAATTCAAATCATGACTTGCAAAAAATTCAGATTAGTATAATTCAGCCCAAGACTTGCTAAAAATCCAGGCTGCAACCTAATGTGGGACAGTATATATAATTCTGATCAAGACATGTTGAAGATTCAGTAAAATTTAACATATGCCATTTGTTGATTTGACTTGGGATTTTTTTCTTTGGATCCCTTCGGTGAAAAGGATACATGAATATAAGTGGCAGCTGCTAAATATCCTTGCAGTTGTCTACTGCTACAAGAAGATGAAAGAAATGTGCACAAAAGAAAAAAGTAAAGAGTAAAGAGCTTTGTTCCAAGGGGGCATATTTAGTGGAAAGCGTTTGCCACATATATACATGCAAAAAATGATGCTTAGCTCCTGTCGCTGCTCACCTGAGATAATAGACAAGCTGTTGAGGTGCAGCTGTCCACCTGCTTTTGCTGAGGAACTGAAGCTGAAAACCCAAAACACATCTTCTAGAGACTTGATTTTCAAGATCTACAAAGCTTGCTCCTGCAACAAACGAGTCAATCAATTGATACTGTGTTCTTTCCTTGCCAATTTTTCTTTCCTTGCCAATTTTTGCAAAAGAACAAAAGAACTAAAAGATCCGATTCATAATAGAGTTTAACTCTAGCTTTGTGTACTGATATAATTTCAGAGCCATGGCCTCACTGTCCAGGAAATAAAACATTAATTTCAGTTAATAAGAAAATATGGCAACTCATCACATATCAGAAAAGAGAGCAAGCTTGTTATTGTACAGATTTATTGCTTTCAAAGTGGTCTTATATAAAACACTGTCCAGTTGCTTACTCCTAATGAAATAGGGTTCAAAACACTAGTACACATAATCTAGTTAATTTTTTTTTTTTCCATTTTTGCCTACAACTCCCACTCAAAGTCTGCTACCCCAATGCTAGGACTCCACAAAGCTATATCAGCTTCACCTCATTAATGCATCTCAGAGTAAGACCTCAACAAATTAATAAAAATAGAGAGGGGAAGAGAGCAACACATCACCTCATCCTCTTTTCTCTGATCCAGGCCAACTCTTGCCACTCCTGTCTCTGAATCTTGAAAGCAGCCTAATCCGGCAGTAACATATGCCTACTGCATACCCCCAAACAAGAATTTCTACATCTCCTACCGCATCCTGCACACTGCAGATCTCCCAAACAAAAATCAGATGTTATACTGCTGCTCCTGTTCCATAACAAGTAGTCCTAAAAATGAAGGCAAGAAAATTACTGAACCAAAAAAATACTAATGTTGAGATCTGATGCAGCAGCATGTTCAGAATAAACTAGTCCTAAAAAAGAAGGCATATTCACTTCAGAACACGACTTATCATTTTAGAGTTCACATGTTAAAATGTTTATAGTCTTAAAGTTCACAGTTTAAAACACAAAAGCTTAGCACACTTCATTCTTAACCACAAAAGAAGAGTTCAATGTATAAAAACTGCAGTAGCAACTGATTGTTAGTCACAGAAATATCAGAATAAATTACTGTTTCAGTGCATATTGTAAGGTAATATAGGTTATGTTTAGTTGCTTTAAAATGGTAAAGGTGTACTAACTGAATTCATTATGGAACTGAACAACACAATAATCTGAACATTGGATTGTGGGTTAGCAGGTGCAGTCCAAGCAACACACAATGAACAAATACATGCTCATGGATTTGGTAAGAGAGTAATCATAACTAGCACAAGTATTTCACCATTCAATCAAATCAGCTCGCTCAGAACTACCCCTTTAATCAAATAAGATCTGTCAGAACTATCACAACTATTCAGCCCATTGAAACAGGCCAATAAGGCAATAACGCATGCATTTTATTCATATCAGTTCCACGAGAGAGAGAGAGAGAGAGAGAGAGAGAGAAGCACACTTAAACTCACCAAATATATGCTGCGGAAGTGGAGCACTGGATATTTGTTGATCTGGAGTAAGGACGAATGGTGGCCATCATGGATCGTCGCATCTAAAGAGGCTTACTCCCTTGGAAGGGCGTTTACGCCTAGGGAGGACGGGATCCACCAAGCACTCGGCTGCTATACTGGAATCTGCCGCCGCCGCCGACGACGACGAAATTGCTGCAACTGGATTGGAAGATGCCGCCGATGCCCCATGGCATCCTCGACCTGCGCGCGAGATTCGTCGCCACGGCGTCCTTGACCAGCGCGTGAGATTCGCAGCCGCTACCTCCTCGCCCCTCGTGCAAGTTGCGGCGCCATTGTCTCGTTGCCCTGTGCAGCGTCGCCCTTAGCCATGCCTCCTCGGCCGATGCGCCAGATCCGCCGCCACTACAACCTAGACCTAGATCGATTGGCGTAGGAATGGGAGGAGGAAGAGCGCAGCGGCGTCGGAAGGGGAAGAGCATGGCGTGGGAAGCGGAGGAGCGGGGCGGCGTTTCAGGCGAGGGCGCTGTGTTGTTCTGGATGAGAGCGTCGGGAGGGGACGGCGGCGGCTGAAACATCGATGCTAGGGTTCAGTGTACCTGGCCACCTGGGACTGAGGCCACACTCAAGCGGGCCGGCTGGGCCTTATTTTCCGACGGACCATTCGACCCGTATATCAGATTTAGCGGCGGACCATTCAACGCTGCATGAATGTACTGTTATCATTAGATAGTCTGCCGGTAAAAGCTGATTTAGCGGCAGATGGTTTGGCAGAACTCTTTACCAACAGATTGTCCATCGGTTATGATTATTTTTAGCGGCAGATGTCTGACGGGATTTTGGTGTTGTGGTGTAGTGTATTAACCGTAACAGATTCAAAGGGAGGGTGGCACCGGAGATTGGGAAGCTGTGCCCGATTCGGGTCATGATGGGTGTAAATGAATTGCAAGCAGAAGATGAACAGGGTTGGGAGTTCTTCACGCTGTTTACAAATTGCAGCCGTCTTCAAATAATCGATATAGCCTTGAACAGGTTAGGAGGAGTGCTTCCTACTTCCATCGCAAATTTTTCAACACAGATCCAATGGCTCAGCCTTGGGGCCAATGGCATATCTGGGGTGATCCCCTCAGGCTTAGGAAGGCTTTTCAACCTTAGCAACCTAGACATGGGTAACAACAACCTGCATGGTGTGATTCCTGAAGATATCGCAAAACTTACAAATCTGCAAGCATTGTTGCTAGAAAATAATCAATTGTCAGGAAACATACCATCCTCCTTTGGCAACCTCACACAGCTGCAACAGTTTTCCTTGTCAAACAATAGGCTTGATGGCCCCATTCCTAGAAGCCTTGGTAACTTGACACAGTTACCTAGCTTGGATTTCTCATCCAATCTACTCACGGGTTTTATCCCTGCTGAGATCTTTGGCCTCCCGTTACTCACAGATTACCTATTGCTATCGGATAATTACTTATCTGGGGAAATTCCTACACAAGTTGGCAGTCTAAAAAAATATTCAAACTCTCAATCTGTCAAAAAACAACTTTTCTGGAGAAATACCAGCTACAGTTGGTGACTGTGCAAGTCTGGTGTACCTTGGTTTGGCTGACAATTCCTTCACAGGTAGCATCCCCAAGTCTCTTGGTAATCTTAGAGGCCTCAGCATACTGAACCTCACAAGGAATGCCTTGACAGGCAGAATACCACGGGAGTTGGGAAATATCAATGGTTTAGAGGAATTATATCTGGCACATAATCATTTGTCTGGAACGATTCCAAAAGTTCTTGAGAGCATAAGCAACTTGGTTGAACTAGACCTCTCCTTTAATAACCTTGATGGTGAGGTTCCAACCCACGGCGTGTTTGCTAACATGACTGGATTCTCAATGGTTGGAAATGATGGGCTTTGTGGAGGCATTCAGGAACTAGAATTGCCTCCATGTCAGGATATGCCACAAAAGAAGCGGCATCATCGACTGCTTAGGGTTGTGCTTCCCATTGCTGGCACTATTATATGCATATCTCTTCTATTATTTGTGCTCTTTCTGTTCAAGTGGAAAAGAACACCAGAAAAGACCAAAACTGATAGCCTTATTGGGTTGACCGACAAGTATCCAAGAGTTTCCTACCTTGAATTGTTTGAAGCAACTGATGGATTTGCACCCACAAATCTGGTAGGTGCGGGAAAATATGGTTCTGTATATAAAGGAAGTCTGTCTCTTCCGGCACTTAGAAATAATGTTGTAGCTGTAAAAGTATTCACTCTTCAGCAATCTGGTTCTTCAAGAAGTTTCTTGGCAGAATGTGAAGCTTTGAGACAGGTGAAACATCGAAATTTGATCAATATTATTACCTGCTGCTCTAGTGTTGACACTAGAGGCAATGACTTCCGGGCAATAGTATTTGAGTTCATGCCGAACTACAGCTTGGATAGATGGTTGCATCGGCAAACGGATGAGCAGCTCCACAAGTTAAGTTTAATCCAACTCCTGAATATTGCAGTTGATGTTGCTGATGCAATAGATTATCTTCACAACAATAGCCAGCCATCTGTCATCCATTGTGATTTGAAGCCTAACAACATCCTCCTTGATAGTGACTGGACTGCTTATGTTGCCGACTTTGGACTTTCAAAACTGATTGGTGAATCCATGAATATATCTAGATCATATACTGGAAGCTCCATAGGGATAAGAGGAACAATTGGATACGTTGCTCCAGGTAATAATAATAATGTCCACTGCACTCAATTCTTAACAACTTAGTCTGTAGCTCTGTACACAAACCAGAACTGAGAATTTAATCATCAAGATACTTGTTCTTGCAGAATATGGAGGAGGAGGGCAAGTATCCACTGCAGGTGATGCTTACAGCTTTGGGATTACCCTTCTGGAGATGTTCACAGGGAGAGCACCAACTGATGACATGTTCAGAGAAGGGTTGAGCTTGCACTTGTTTGCTGAGATGGCCTTACCTGACAAGTTGACAGAAATTGTGGGTACAAAACTATTAGAGGTGCAACCATATGAAAACACTGCAAAGTACGACAAAATACTGGCTTGCTTAGCTTCGGTTATCAGAGTCGGCATCTCCTGCTCAAAGCAAACCCCATCAGAAAGAATGAGCATGAAAAATGCAGCCATTGAGCTGCATAAAATCAGAGATGTGGTAATGGAGACCTCTGTATAGGGTCAGCCTGATTCCCTGGCATTCTCCTGTTCCTGTATTTTTCAGACCACAACTATACTAAGGGCAATAGAAATTTCCTGGAGGAAATGTAGTACAGTTCCTCCACAAACATAATGATAGTTTGATGCAGCCATACAGCTGTGAAGCAAAACAGCCATCGTCAGATTGCATGTATGGATTTGTGGGACACTGGGACTTAAATAAAAGCCCCACATGAAAATAATCTTGTCTATTTACCGACGGCCAACTGTTTTCCTCTTGCTTTTCATAGAACACAGGGCAACTGGAGTGATGACTGATGAGATACAAGCCTCGTTCATTTAACAGTTCCCAAATGATGTGCGGTCTGGTCAAATGGCTCGTCGTAAGATGGAATAAACATGTGCACCTACCGCTAAATATCTAAAAAAGTACATGTAATTTCATTGGGTGATGTAATTTGTAGATTTCTTGCAGTAGTGCAGACTGCAGAAGCAAACATCAGTTGACCATATTCTGCATTTGTCGTGTACTTTTGTTTCGAGCTATGATGGCAACTTCAAAACACTTCAATTTGATTCTAATAAATTGCCGATTAAAAACATTACTTCAGATGCCAGAATAGAAACGATGACTCCCTGCTTCCCTAGCTAACAGAAATTTCACAGCACAATCCACTTGAACCGTCGAAACCTGAAATTCATAATGGGGACTGGGTGGGAGAACAGGAGATGCGAAACGTTACCTGTTCGGGAATGAGAGGGCCGTCGTCCTCAGGCGACGGAGCGGCGAGGCTGGCGAGGGGGTCGTGGAAGTGCTGCGGTGGCGCAGGCAGGGATTACGGATCGGAAGGCGGCGGCTGGCTGGCGACGGCGAGAGCGCCTCCGCCAGCGGATTCATGGGAAGGTGCCGCGGAGGAGGAGCAGGAGGGCGAGGGTCTCCTGTTCCCGCAGTTTGTCCGCCTCCGGGGAGGGGCTGCCAGTGGAGGACGACGCGTCGTCCATGGCTGGTGCCGGAGGCAGGCATTCTGCTGGACGCTCTTCGTCAGTTTCGTCAGTCTACCCATTGCTTCAGTTTATGAAAGCACACATCATACGCCTTAGTTTCATAAAAATATGTTCTATTCTATGTCAAGAAAAAAAAAAATGTTTGCTTCATTTGAAAATTGGTGCGTGTTTAAAATAAAATTATTCCGTGCTGAACAAAAGAATATAAAAAAATCCAGAGGAACATTGTTGCTTCAAAAAGGAAAATATACTGGATTCATGAAAAAGGCTCAAGCACAAAACCATGTTCAAAGAACATTTGAAATAGGAGTGATGAAGATCTAAGGAAAATAAATTTCACAAAGACAAAGAAATAAAAATATCTCAATTTTATGTCCAGACTCCAGAGTATTATAAGGCACATATTGCGTGAACTTTTTTAAGGAAAGTTGAATCTGAAACTAACACTGCTGAAAAATATTCCTTTTCTAGACATTTTTAATTGTAGATCAAAAGAGAAATGAAAATTTTTATTAAATAAAATATCCAAAAATTTAAATCAAAATATATAAAAGTGTGGAGGTAATATAATTTATTTTATCAATCAAAGCATAAAAAGTTCAATTATAAAGTAGTTAGAAAACTAACAAAAAAAATTGACTTCAGAAAAAATGCTATAGTCAGCCACAAACTGCTAGAAAATTTTCTTGTTAAAATGATCAAATAATAAACCTGTTAAAATATATTGCTTCCTTGATGATTAATAAAAAGAAGAACAGACAAAAAAAAACGTGTTTGGGTAGCAAAAAAAACGTGAATAGGTGGTATCGTGGGTTTAATATAGTTGGATCAAATAGTAGCGCCAGGCTTTAGAACATCTGTGCTTTGCCCAATCTAGCCAGAGTCGCACGGCCCACTCACACTGTGCTTCAAACCAATTTGCGTGTTCTGCTGCCGCTCCGCCGCCACCGGCCACCGCTGCTGTGAGGTCAAGATCCTCGGTGGGACGGTGGCGACCGGTGAGGCTGAGACGAGGTCGCTTCTCCCACCACCACGCATCCGCAGGTAGCGCTCAAATCCCAGACCCCTGAATCCTAATGGCGCCGTTCTTGCTCCGAATTATTCTGAATGCCTAAAATGGCGCGCCTCCCTCCCTTTGTCCTGCCTGTCGCGGCGGCGGCCCGTTGTTGCGGCAGCGGAGGAGCTAGCGAGCGTGCGCCGCTGCACAGCACGGTGGCGTCCGAATGGTTGGGGGTCGTGCATTGCCGCCGATTCTGCCTGCTGGAGCCTGGAGCTGCTGCCTCTCCCAAGGTGACAACTCTGCATCCTTCTATGTATGCAATTCTATGTCAAAAAAAAAAGGCTTAGGTTGTTTAATTACATTGCAATTGCTGGTCCTGAACTCCTGATTGTGTCGTCTGAAGTTGGAATTGCACTACTTCGAGAACTAGGATGTGTTAACTGTTAATCAACAGTACTTGGAAGTTGGAACATTCCTGAGATAGAGGCCAAAGATAGAGGCACTAATGAACAGTAGCCATTTTACAACAATAGAGTTTAGTCAATAGAACGATTGTGCCACATCATTTTTGGAGTACATAGAGATGCAGCGACACCAATCCAGCCTACATTGTTAAGACGGTGGCTCTTATATAACAGCAGTACTTGGAAGTTGGAACATTCCAGTTACCTAAAGTGCCTTACCTAAAGTGCCTATACTCTTCCATGGAATACCCACGAACGATGCTCCTGACATGGGCAAGCTGCTCAGAAGACAGCATGTTGCATGTGGGCATGGCGAGAGCGTCCCTCGCCATCCGAGCCACTGTCGGGTACTTCCGGACATTCTCCTTCCACCATTTTAGAATTTCAAAACCTTGGGTTGGCTTCACGACGGGATCTTCCAGGTAGCAATTGAGTTCAGTCTTGGATGCAAGGTTATGTTCAAGTTCTGCATTGTTGCCATACTGCAGCGAACGGCAGTGCTCATCCCATGCTTGTTGTAACAGATCAACGCCGCCGGCATCCACTGCAACGGCACCACTCTCTTCTTGAGCGTAGTCTGCGTAGATCTCATTGATCTTTCTTTCTACCTTGGAAATGTATCCAGCAGCAGCCTCGCCAAAGGCTCTGCGGAAACTGAACTCTATGAATTTGAGTTTGTAGCGGGGGTCCAGGATAAGTGGTATAGACCAGACAAGATATGAACCTTGTATGGCCTTGTCTAAAGTATCTCTTGCGTGTCCAAGTACGTCCACCACAGCCTTGCCACCATGGAAACCATTCAATCCATTGTTGAATGCATGGTCGCCACCCTGAAAAGTATTGCGTCCATCATTTGTGATGCAAATGTTGTCATCTCCCCTGGCCCGTCCTAGTTCAGCCTGCAGAATTTCCCTCACCCTGAACAATTCTACCAGACAAATATTTGAAGTGGGACAGGTCTGTGAATAAATTCTTTGAATCGAATGGTCTATTTCCTCCCAAATCCTGCACAATAGCTGTGTGAAGTCGGAAATTTTTGAACCTTCATTGTGAAGAACTTTCAAAGAACAATAGCATGAGTACCAGTATTGATTATATGCCCAGAGGTGATCTATACCAAGACGCGAGAGAAGTTGCTGGCGTGTTCTTCTAGTCAGATCTAAATCCTGCACTTTGAAGCATACATGTAGATTGAATTCGGGATCTAGGAGAAGACAACCAGCAATGGAGTGAAATACATGGTCCATGTAGTTGGTAGAGATTAGCTGTCTCTTGGCCGCATAGGTTCTTGAAAATTTTTCCTCTATGTGATCCTTCACTTCATCGTGAATGCCATCCTCTGTTAACAACCATGCCATCATGAACAAGATGTCATCAATACCGTGACTTAGAACACCAAACATGATATCCTGGATAGACTCCTTGTAGAGATCCTGATGGTTGAGGTCAGCAAGCTCCATTACTCCAGACAATGGACCGCGGTAGAGACGAGAAGGGACAACCATGTAAGCCTCGGTGATCACCTTCTGAAGCTTCCATTGGTGATCAATGAAGTGACATGCCATATACAGGACTTCACCCTCCACGACCCTAGCTTTACCCACTGCTAAACTGACCCGCCCAGGACAGCGGTCTGGCATGTAAGTAAGTTCCCATCTGTTCCCGATGAAAACATCACACATCCGCTCAATGGCGACACGTGTAGGTACCTCAAATCCCGGGTTGAGGCGGCGCACGAAGCTCTTGAAGTAGTCGTCCTCGACAATGGATGGATCGTGTCCATGAAGTGCGATCATGCGAGTGAGGTCATCAATGGCTGCTGCTACCTCTTCTTCTTTCATGCTAGCGTCGTCGCCACTGCAGTCAATGATGATCCACCGGAGCTTGATGGCGCTGCCCGCACAGTAGCACCACCAGATTCCTGAGCCTTGCATTTCTTGGTGTGCCGCAGCAGGCTGCTCGTGCCATTCTCGGTGCCTGCACGGAGCACCACATGACAACGCTTGCACCGCGCTTTGTCGTTGCCATTGTCAGCTGTGAAACGGGTGAAGTGCTCCCACACCTCGGACCGCCGTGTCTTACGGCTGCGCGCCATCGACATCGTTTTGGTTCCTCGGCTGTCTGTGTCCTGACGATGTTCAGGGAAGTCACGCAAAATCTATTGTGTGAAGAGTCGATCACAAGTGCATATTACTGAAATTTACTCTCATGACGGGTAAAAACACTTGCAATAACTAATCTCTGACAGTGCAAATATTTGTTGTGATTTCTTTAGGAAAAGCTAATCTGCACTCAATTAAAAGGATTCAACTGATTGTATAACTGATGTAGAACTCACAGGCTCACAGTCGCAGCACGTGTGGTGAGGTTGGTGTTGTAGTGTTGCAGATCGATCAGCGACTCCAGCAACGAGCCGGACTGCACCTACGGCGAGGCCAATCTGCCGGCCGGCAAGGCAAGGATGGAAAGGCTGGTCTGGCTGATGCACGCAGTGCACTGCAACGAATTAACCAGCCGTTCGAACATCCATGTCTGTTTGCTGTCCTGGACAAAAATTATATCGGTGCAGGACGCCCGGACGGATTTATCAAGAGGCGGTGGCGGGCGTGCCAATGTGGGCGATGCGTACAATGAGAAGATTTAAAAGAGGCAGGCTGTAGTAACTAGTACTCCCTCCGTCCCTATTTAATTGTCGCCGTGGGTTTTCGTACAACAAGTTTGACTCGATTTGTAGAAAATACGTGCAACATTTATGTCTCCAAATAAATTTGTTAAAAAACTAGATCCAAAGATCTTTCTGATGATACTAATTATGATACTAATCGATAATATTTAGTATTTATTAAAATTACCGATATTTGTTTCTTGAGAAACGTAAGCGACAATTAAAAGGGACGGAGGGAGTAGTAATCACTATAACCAGCTGACCGCGCGCGCGGGGTTCTGGCAGCCTGGCATCCCATTTTCGTCTTCATTGCTTTGAAACCCCTCCATTCTTCTATTCCGCTCTACTTACCACCACTCTATTATGTTCAGACATCTCTTTTTTACTCATTTTGTTGTCAATGCCGTTTGCCTCTTTTTTCCTAATATTGTTGATGTCTGGCGGTATTTTAATTTTGGTGTTTAAGTATATTGTTGCACCACAAGGAATGTAACATGACCTTTGGTCATTCACTACCCTGCCACCCCACAGCTGCCTTAGCTTTGATATCACCGAGCTACTTGACCCATTTGCAACCGAAAATGTCAAATAAGACAAGCAGCCCATTTGGTTATATATGTAGGAACCAACGAGTACTCCTTGTTCAAATTAAAGGTGCACGGTGGTTTAACACCTGAACACCATCATTCCTTCAGAAAAGGAGACACATCGGAATATGGCAGAAAGTAATTCATATTCCAAAGCATTTACTAAAACAAAAAACATATTATTAATCATACTATATTTAATTGATGTCACAAGCATTAATATTTTTACCTACACCAGATATATAACCATACGTTGCACCATGGACATGTGTGTCATTGTAGGCATGGGCAAATATTCATGGCTCCCCGTGCAAGGCATGGACGTTTATCTAGTTATAATTAATTACCTTGATGCCTTAGGATCGGTGCAATTTTTTAAAAGTACCACTGGAGCAAAACTCAGTAACTAAACATCTACTGTATGAACAAATCAGCGGCCGTGACCTCGAGAACGAGATCAAGCAGCACTAGAACAGCTGCGGGCTCCACGCCCACCACCAGGGGCGGATGGGCCAGGCCTGGACGAAGAAGAAGCCCGCAGAGACCTTGCTCAGATGATCGCAGTTTATGGACATCATCCGTCCGTCCGTCGTGGAGGGACGCCCCACTTCACGATCCTGAGCTCCGGAGCTTCTTGCGCCACCTCAGCCCTAATTAGATTCACAAGCTGCCCGCCCGCGAAGCCATGGAGAAGATGCACGATACTGTCAGCGACAACATGGCATACGACCCCTGGGGACAAGTCGCTCCTGCCTCCTGGTGCCCACAGTTTCGAGGTTGTCAAAGCTAAATCCATCATGGAGGCAGGCGAAGTCCTGTACATAGCCTGCAATTTCATCGATGATGAATGGAACCTTCACAGGCTGGTCCATCGTGCATACTTGGTTTTGCCTCCCGGTGATCATTACTATAATGCATCCACGTTTCTCGTGAAGTGGCGGCTGAACGTGCTATGTCTTGTGTCCTTGATGTTGATGATGAGCTGAAGTATTACCCGCTCATGGTAGCAACAGGGGAGGTGACGGGCCACATTGTTGGTCACCTTGAGCTGAAGCGTCTCATGGATCAGAAACTGACATTAGATGACATAGAGGTAATCTTCTATACCACCAGTTTGGATCATGTGCTTCACTCCATTGCCCGGTGCCTTGTTCCAGATTCAGATCCTGTAAAAGATATCTTTTCCAATGTACTGGATTCATAATGGGCAAGACAAGATCGCCATAGGCTTCTTTCAGAACTTGGCATAGATGACCCGTTGGAGTCCAGTGAACAGTGTGCTACTGTGCTTTGGTGATGGCTAACCATCAGCTCCTATTAACATTGGATTCCCAAACAGTATTGTGCAATCTTTGGTGTGTGTGTGTGTGGAGGGGGGGCAATATATAGTGCCATTAAGAGAGTTTCTTCTTCTAGTACTCCAACTTTGAATTTCTGTCTTGAGGAAATGCTTAAGGTGAGGGGTGCTTTACAATCTGAGTTGTCAGCACCTAGTGCAAGAGCGTTTGTTCCTTTTGTAATGTATTTTCGTCTTAAGAGATTGTGGACAAGGCAATAGAAGATTCCTACCTAGTTTGGTTTGTACCATTTGTAATGGACCCCGGTACAAAATGCGGTACATAGAAGAAAAAAAAAATTCAAAAAGCATTTGATGATTCAAAGGCCGCAAAATACACCTCACAGGTAAGAAGAATGGTCAAAGAGCTGTACTTCAGTTATCAAGATCCAGATGATGATTCAGATGAGGAGATGACGACTGCTGACAGCACAAGTCCATCAGACCAAGCACGGATGATGACCAATGCCACTCTCAGTATGATAATCGTCCAGCAACAAAGACAGAACTCGATGATTACCTGGAAGACAGTCCTGCTCGTACAACAAAGGGTTTTGACTTTGACATTCTTAATTGGTGGAAAGTCCATGGTTCAGTTCAATACCCGACGGTAGCTCGGATGGCGAGGGCTGCTCTTGCAATGCCCACTTGCAGTAAGCTGACTTCTCATCAAACTGCACAAGTCGAGACTCGAGAGCATAATCCGTGGTTATACAAAAATATGATTGGTAAACAAGCATATTACACTAGGGGAAGACAGTCGCTTATGTTGTTGGAATTATGCAGCAGTTTTATGTGATAAATTTGTTTGGTGGAGTGTTACATCATGGGTCTGCACTTAACTACGTGTAAAAGTCTTCGACGACCCAAATTATGGTTAGGTGAGCAGTGAAACACCGCCGTAGGATGCAACCGCGTACCACAGAGAACCACCGCTTGGGCCTTTTCATTTCTATATGGTTGTGGACGAGAGTTCTACGATTCTGGAACTAAAAATTGAGTAGCTTGGATGATCGTGTTAAATATTATGGTATCAAATACTACTTGAGAGTCTAAGTCACTTAACATCCTGAATTTAATGCTTATCAGTCTAAAAAAACGCTCAACTTAAATATTAGAAAAAACATACGTCCCCTTAACTTTTCCATCGGAGCAAAAGTACCTTCTTAACCATTTAAAGTGGTTCGCCCAATGCAAGTGGTGACCACCGATGACGACAACGGGCCAGGATGCGGGGTGTTACGGCCGTGTTACAGCCATGACAGTGAGCCCGCTTCTCTGATCAATCACCCTCTCCCCTGTACAAAATGATATGGAAGATGAGCCGTGAGAGTGAGCCCGCTTCTCTGATCAATCACCCTCTCGATCCCCTCTACAAAAGGAGACGGAAGATGACTCGAAGTGATATACAAGCAGAACACTAGTGTATGCACATCTATGTACTGAACCAGTAAAAATAGTAAAGAGCTAATTTTCCTCTAGAATTTATGTGTAAAGAATCAGATTCCACAAAAAAAAAGGCGGAGAATTATTAGGCATGCATGTAGGATACCACCAATTTGCGAGAGGTGAGAGCTTGCATGCCAATTATGGAGTCACAATGATCGCCGCCCCCAAAACAAATGGCGGGTGGGCATTCATAAATTGCAGCTTGCAACAAAGTCGTCGCCCCGCTCAGCAACCTAGTTCTATAAGTCGTCGCCCAGCCCTGCATCCTATGCAACCTTGCTGTATAAACTCAAATTCTGTCTCCGCCGTTCATCAGCTGTTCATTCGTCCGTCGGGTTCGATTGTGCTGCTCCGATCGAGCGAGCTATACCTGCTTCAACTTGGAACAGCCAGGTATCGTTTGATTCCCGTTCGTCCATACATTTCCTCTGCTAGAACTCTTTGAAAATAATTATAAAAAAAGCCTCTGTGCTCGTGCTCAGCAAAAGCAATCCTATAGGCTGTATTTGTTCATCGTTTTGTATTTATGACAGATCTCTACTGTTGCACGAAGTTGATGTATATAAACAAGTAAACAACTTCGTTACAAAACTATATATCTATATAGGTGTAAATTTCACTAACGTTCCTCAAACTTGTCCTGATTTCTCATTTAGGTTCCAATGTTTTTAAATTACACGTTCAACACTCTAAACTTTGTCCACGGTGAGGTGGAGCAAGAGTCAAATGAAAAAAATGTTAACTATAAAGTTCTAGATCTCTTCAAGATACACAACTTTTATATAAAGTTTGTTTTCATCTTACTTTATTTAAAGAAGTTATGAATTTCACTGTTCTATACCTATTTTTAGAGACATCTCTATCCAGCCGACTATAAGCAAAATGATTTCCAGAGCTCCTCTAGATCTAGCCGCCAAAATGATTTCTAGAGCTTTTCTAGATCAAGCCGCCTCTAAAGATAGTGATATTTTTAGTCTCAAAATGTATTTCTAGAGACAGATTGTTTCGGAGAACATTTTTAGATGCAGTTTTAGATAGAGCAGCCTATAAGTATGTGCTAAAATTATTTTTGTAATAGTCATTAGGGTTGGATAATGCCAGCTCGGTTCGGCTTGTTCTGGCTCGTTATCTTAATGAGCCAGAAGAGAAGGATCCTGAGGTTGCAGCATCTAGACTGGCATCGTGAGCTATAACGCCTCTGTTCAGAAATAGAGGCATGGCTAAAAATCAAATCTATAGTACTGTTAAATGTCTGGTCATGTAGGGGAAGATAGTGACGGGGATTGAGCTAAAGAAGGAGAGGTGGAAGGGAAGTAGGAAATGTTGTTTGTGCGGGGAAAGTGAAACCAAAGATCACCTTTTGGTTGGGTGCAGCATGGCAAGAACCATTAAGGAAGCGTTAGCATGGGATAGGACACCCTACAGCCAGAATCTACAGTCGACTCCACAAGTTGGTCCGGAAATGAGTGGTCTGTAGGCTACCTCTATGAATGCCCCCTATCTCTAGAGACGGTTATAGATATGCAGCTGTGTCTACGAATCAATTTCTACAATCAATTTCTACAAAAAAGGCTGGATTTAGAGTTGTCTCTATAAATAGGTGTTGCACGATAAAATTTGATTTTTTTAAATAATCTTGGACGGAGAAATGACCAAAATCAAAGATGTAGATCTCAAAAAGCTATAAAAATTTGTATTTGACAACTTTTTTATTTAAAATCATCTACTCACCAAAGAAAGTTATGTTTGAATTTCTCACATTTGAAATTCAAAAATTTCAAACAATCTTGCACGGAGAAACAACCAAAACCAAAGTTATAGATCTCGACAATAATTACAAGTTTGCAATTGAAAACTTTTTTCATTTGAATTGTTCAGTGGTCATAAATACTAATTTTAAAATTGGATAACGGCAATACGAGGAGAATGAATATTAATATAAACACTAGTATAGAAATGATTTTCACATATGCCTTCCTTTTTCTAATAGAGACGGTCCACATAGGAAACCGTCTCTAACTATTGCGAGAGGCATTATAGCTTGAAAACCGTTGCTAGAAATAATTTTTAGAGGCGGTTGCATTAAGAAAACCGTCTCTAGAAACGTATCCATTTTTAGAGACGGTTTTAATAAGAGAACAACCTCTAAAAATAAGATTTTTAGTGACGGTGCTACTAAGAAAACCACTCTAGAGATATATATGTTTTTAGAACTGGTTATACTAAAACACCCACCTCTAAAATACAATTTTTAGAGACAGATCCTTTAACTCAACCGCATCTAAAAAGGAACTGAATTTTTTTAGTAGCAGTAAGATTTCACATGCTAAAAAGTTTGCTCGCCGGCACTGGCGCTTTTTTTTTTTCTTATACGACAACAGAACGGTTGTAGCTACCGTGATGCGGCACGGTGGCTGTCGTAGCTTTTTCTATGCCCAAAAATTATTTTTCAGGCCGGTTGCTTTAGTCGCCTGATTCTGTATATGCATTATCAGTATCGGTTCGCATAACTTCACCGTCTCGACCGTCCTTAGAAATTCTCTTTTAGAGTCGGCTGCTGGTCCGTCGCTAGAAATAGAATGCTTTTACAATCGGTGGTATAGTGTCGGTCTTTACAACCGTTTCTAGAAATTGAATTTGACCGTCTAAAAACCTTCTGTGTACTAATGAAAATATGAATATAAATAGGGAACGTATCAAGTGCAAACCCCCACGCTGAAGGAAGCGGTTCGGCGCTGGGTTCTTCCAGATAGGCTATTCAGCGTGGCATGGGGCGAGGAACTAGAGGAGCATCTAGAACACAAGGATTTCCTCAAAGATTTGTGTTCGGAATGGAAATTCAGTGAGCTGTTTGATGTCCCGCGGGTGTTCTGCGTCACGTACACAAGCGACGTACTAAACTCAGTTGCGGACTCCATTTTCAGCAAACTGGAGAACAGCTTTGTAGAGAACTGTTTCAAGGCCGTCAAGTCATTGACTCTGAGTCAAGAACAGCGTGATCAAATGCTTTCGGACTTGGGCCTGAAGCATCTGGGAAGATATGACAAGAGATGGTTCTCCTACTACTGTGCGTTAGAAGTGCTTCACAGGGCACATTCAGATAACAATGCAGCCTCAGTGGTGGAGGAGCAAGAATTCAACGCAAGCCGAATTGGAGAGCTACTCAGGCGATCGAGGCACAATAATACCCAACTCAGAGAGCTGCTCGGGCTGTCGAGGTTCAGAGAAAGCATAATGACAGACCAACTCCGCAAGATCTTGGGAATGATATATCACGCCCTCGTGGCAATCTCCCTTCCCAGGTGCCCAACCTCCAACATCTGCCTCCAAGAGCTGATGAAGCTGAAGCAAGCCTTGCAATCTGAAACCATTGAGGCCTCCCAAATTCCTGCTATAGCAGCTGCTTACGCAAAGAGTGGGGGCTTCAGCCGCGACCACGATATTGACAGCGCTCTTGAAAAGGCACAAGGTCTAGTCGGCAAGTTTTTGAAGGACTCGTATCAGTATCTGTCCATACCTGTGGTGTTGGACCCTCGTTTCAAAATGGAATACATAAGAAACATCTTCGAGGAGGTTTTTGAGGAGTCTGAAGCCAAAAACTGCGTAGAAAAGGTAATGCAAACAATACAGTATCTCTTTGATGAGCAGGGGCGCCGGAAGTGCCAAAACATCAGCGGCGAGGGCACAAGCAGTAGTGCGGAAGCAAGCA
Organism: Chrysopogon serrulatus; assembly: GCA_015844335.1. NCBI lineage: Eukaryota > Viridiplantae > Streptophyta > Magnoliopsida > Poales > Poaceae > Chrysopogon > Chrysopogon serrulatus. The sequence goes on from JADLZL010003946.1 coordinate 71,034, forward strand.
CAAGCACGTCGGCAGACAGCATCTTGGATGAGAGCATCGTCGAGCTTCAGAGTTACTTGGAAGACAGCCGTCTGGAGCCTGGGGATGGAGACGACGGCGGCAGCTTCGATATCCTCCAGTGGTGGAACACTAACAACCGGAGGTACCCGACGGTGGCTAGGATGGCGAGAGACGCTCTGGCCATGCCCGCGTCTGATATTCTCACCCCGGAGGATGCCTCCGCTGTCAGGAGCATGGTCAGCTGGCCGCATGCATGGTAACCAGTAAGCAGAGAATTCCTGCTACTATATATTCCAAGTTTCCAAGCCAAGCGCTGGCCCCTGTTTGATTTATTTTCAACTTATAAGTTTGTTATAAGTACTACAGTTTTTGGTTAACAGTTGGGATTGTAATAATAAGACACAATGCTGTATCTCCAGCTCTTTTAATTTGCTACACCTGCTATTACTTACTGTATCCTTTGTTATACTTGTATTTGTCACAAATCTCTATATATATACTTTGATGCTCATACTATCAATTTGTAATTGTCCACAAAATCACGCATTTTTTCTTAATTTTGTTATACTTACATGTCCACATCCCTCTCTGTATATATATATACATACTTTGATTCTCATACTATAATAACTTGTAATTTTCCACGAAATCGTGCTTTTAATTTCTTTCTGCAGTTCTGGCATGCAGCCGCGCGTGGTGCGTTGCCGGCGAGCATGATTGGCAAGCGCAGCAGCGCGTTAATGCAGCAGTCGGGGCGGGCGTGGAGAAGGTGATCGGCACAAGCGCAGAGCCTGCGATGTGCAACTGTCCATGTCCATTGTCACGAACTTCACTCTAATTCACCCAATGCACCCACATGACTTGGCCAACCGCCATCTTGACTTGATCAAAACGGTCACTCCTTCACATGTACATTTGCTTGTTGATGTCATCGAGTGTCAGTCACCTAATGTTAGTTTTCCTGTCATCTTGCTCCCTCCATCTAAGCCTCAAATCCATCTTTCATTGCTCCTAAATTTTTTTCACTATCGGGGTTCAGCCCATTTTTCATTAAGGTCCCGTTTGGCTCCCCGGAATTTTTAGAATTGAATTCATTATATAAACTATAGTTGTGGAAAAAAAATCCATGGAATCATCTACAACTTTAATTAAGTTGGGGAAGAAGAATCCATAGAATCCATTTCCCACCTCTCACCCTATGAATTTAAGATATGCTTATATGTGAACTTTGAAAAGTTATGGAATTTTAATTTTTTCTTCCACAACTATAGTTTATACTATGAATTCATTTCCGAAAATTCCGGAGAAACAAACGGGCCCTAAGAGGAAAAGGTGTAAAGATTACACAAAACGAACCCGAGCAGCCACCTTCGGCTGCAACCCTAGCTACTAGAGTTTCTGAGACGAAATTACATAAGTTGCACATTTTGAGATGAGAACTCGCTAAGCACAACCAGCGACACAAACTCAACCAACATAGTCAAGAGACATTGCTCCTAGTTCATCAACATGGCATGATGTCTTCACTCGATCTTCTCCATATCCGTCGACCGTCTCTACTCCCTCTTCATACCAACATAGTCAAGAGATATGTTGCACACGCACTCATGCTTGAGTTAGTTTTCAAACTCAACCAAAGCTGATCATCTCTTAACAATCACTCATCACAACTTGACACACAAGGGCACATCTCATCCTTGTGTTTGCAACAGAAATCTACACATGCATAGGTGAAGTAATCAAAATCAAAATCTTATGGCTCACAGTACGAACTACACAGTTTTAGCAGCACTAACCAGCAGTGATCAACGGGACAAGAATTTGGGAATAAATTAAATTCCAAGGAGTACTGTAATATAACATGAATTATGCCTGCAACGAGCAACACAACGACCTTCGGTCCGGACATATTTACAGATATTAATTGCCAGCTCTCTGCTTCAATTGGGCAATGTAAGCGACCAGCAATATGAAGATGTAGGTCCCGAAAAGCATGGTCAAGTTCCAGACGACCGTCGCCGAAAAGCTTCTGAGCCTCCAGGTGTTCCAATCTAGATGAGAGCTGGTGGACGGATACAGTGTCCACGAACAGGAGAGGCCAAACCTGCGATACATGACCCACATAAGCCTGAGGTCGTGTGCGAGCGCTTCATTTCCATAGAGCACCACAGCAGAAGCTGCAACCGCGACGATGGCGGTGGCGACCAAAGAAACCTCCCAAATCACCACGGTGACCCCGAGCGCGAAGGCGACGAGGACGCTCTTGAGAGCGACATGGAAGAGCCACACGGCGCGCTGCGTGTAGATGCGACGGACGAGAGGGTCGACGTTGCCCTGGGTCCCGTACGCGGCGAGGCTGAAAGTCGCCGACACCGAGCAGTAGAAGGCGAGTATGTCGGCGACGAGGAAGACCTTGAAACCGTATTGGCTGCCGAGTGCCGGCGTCGTCGTCGTGCCTGCCTTGGGGTTGCTTTGTGTTTTGTATCACTACTGGAAACAGGCGCTTTGCCGGGAGCAAAAAGCACCCGGCAAAGGCCAGAAAACACCCGGCAAAGCCTTTGCCGGGCGCAGCACCCGCAAAGAGCCTCCGGCAAAAAACGACCCGGCAAAGGAGTCTTTGCCGGGTGCTTTTTGTCGGGCACCCGGCAAAGGCTTTGCCGGAAAACGCGCACGGCTCCCGGCAAAGAAAAGTCACCGTCACGGCACGGTTCCGTCAGCCGACTCTTTGCCGGGTGCCATGTCGAGGCACCCGGCAAAGATTTTAATTTTTTTTTCACCAGATTTTCTTTGCCGGCAGCCGTCCCCAGCCTAGCACTCGGCAAAGGTTTTCCAATTTTTTAAAAAATTTCTTTGCCGGGTGTCTCCAACATGGCACCCGGCAAAGAATTTATTTTTTTTCGAATTTCTTTGCCGGCGTCCGGCCTTCGGCAAAGCTTTTTCCAATTTTTTAAAAATTTCGTTGCCGGGTGTCTCCGGCATGGCACCCGGCAAAGAATTTATTTTTTCGGATTTTTTCTTTGCGGTGCTCTTACCCTAGCACCCGGCAAAGCTGGGAAGCTTTGAACATGGGAATTCCCAGCTTTTGCTGGGTGCCAGGGCTAGGGCACCCGGCAAAGGCTCTAAAATTATTCTTTTTATTTTTTTTAATTCTATAATCACAAACACAGCATGTAAAAGATATATATCACATCTCTGACATCACAAACACAATATAGCACATATATATCGCATCCATCTCATCACAAACTCAAATCCACATATATCACATCACGAGCACACAATATCTCACGTACACGACGACACAAACATAATAGGTCCAATATCCATCTTCACAAGTCGATAGTCGTTCACAGTCCATCACATGTCCATCAAGTGGTGAAAAAGACGATCGGGGTCGCTGAGTCCCTCGCACAGGTCCTCCTGCAAAAAACGGCAAAAATGGATTGTTGTAATATGGCAGATATAAGTGACATGCTTTCAACATATTTAAATAAATTAAATAATTTAATTCCGAATACAACAATCATATTACTCAGATAAAGTCCATATACAAATGTGATATAGAGGCACTGGAAGAATTCCAAAGCTTGTATAAAATAAATACAGCTACTTAGGCTCATATCAACATTATACATGACAAGTAGATGGAGAAGGCAGATTAAATACATAAACATTATTGTTTATAAATAACTGCTCTCAAAATAGCGGGTTACTGCTATAAGCAGCCTTCCAACGCTAGTTGGTGATCACTGATCCTAGACAAACGTGACAGCCCTACTTACCAACAATCAGGTTCTAAATCAAATATTAAATACCTAGAAAAACAGCAATATAACCACAATAATCAAGATACTGAAGATTAGTACAGAATATTAATAACTGAAGTAACACAGGTTATATGCTCACAGTGAAGCTAAGAAAAACAATGCAAAACTGAAAGCAGGATTGAGGTATTGTCTCTGCACTACCGAAACGCCACTGCTACTACTCTAGCACTCAATGAATGAAGCACTCAAGCAGCAGCTCCTTCTGACCAAACCAAGCCACACCTAGACAAAATAGAGACCTAGCTAGACAAGATAGAGATCTGAACTTCTACTGCACGAAGATACTGAAATTTAGTACTTGAATCATGATGATACTCAAATAATTAACAGTCAAACTCTATTGTACTAAACTGAAACTCTAATGCAGCTTACTAAACTGAACCTAAATGGATTCTAATAAACTGAACATAGAAAGTGAACCTAAACTGAACCTGAATCTATTACATGAATCAACCTAGATTCTATAAGACTGAACTTGACCTTAAAATGAAAATGGAAAAATTGAACTGAACATAGATTCTACTAAAGTGAAACTGAACTGAACCTAGATTTAGTACCTGAATCAACCAATATTCTACAAGACTGAACATGAACTTAAACAGAAAATAAATTCTACTAGACTTGAACTGAATTAAAACTGAAAATAGGTTCTACTAAAAACTAATCTGAACTTAAACCAGCACATTGAACCGTTACCACTTAACCTTGTAACTAAACCTAGATTCTATAAGATTGGACAAAACTTAAACTAACTAATACTTAAGCTGAAAGTACATAATACTGAAATGAGAACAAGACTCAACCTAAAACTGAACTCTGAAACCTGTATTAAAGCTAATCCAAATCTGAAACAAATATAAACTCCTACAGAAAATTTAAACTGAAATGCAAAAATTACTTGCTCCATCTTTACATGCCAAACAAATGAGGTAATATTACTATGTTCATATAGAATGTACAAACCAGTTATCATCCAGCTCCAAATTAAAATCAGGCCGCCATTGCAACATAGTTATCTTCAAAAATGGTACATGAGCTAATCTAATCTGAGTAGACTGCACAAATAGCCAATTATTGCAATAACATGTGAACAACAGATCAGTTTTCATGGCAACACAGAAGAAAAAAAACTTTGATGGTTGGCTACAAACAAACAAGCATCCCTGACTGCCAAATATCAGGGAAACTAAAACCCTAAACACAACCTTTGAACAATTAGGCTAGTTTGGATCTTCATTTAAACCCTACCAAGCTATACCAAATTAATTTGAAGCAGGGGCACTGGAAACAGAAAGAGTAAAAACAAAACAATTCGTAGAGCAATCAGAGCAGGAACCAACACCATACTGAACAAAAAAAAGGCATGCACGCTGAATGAATTTCAGTCCGCATTCCCCAATCCCCATCCCCTCTCTGTTCGAAATTGCAAGAGATGGATTTGGGGAAGAATGACATCAGCCGCAGCTTCAATTACACTCATTAGAGGAAGAGCTCTAGCCAGCCAATCGGTAATAACAAATAGATCCAACAATCTAGGAGAGGTGGAGAATGTTGGCTGGAAAAACAGAAACTGAAAACACAAACCTCCACGCAGACGACGAGCCAAGCGTAGATGACCCCCGACAATGTCGCCTGACAGAGTTGTCCTCGGCACCACTAGCTTAGCCTCAGCCCTCAGGCGCCTCCAGCCGCTGCTCCCGCCTCGGCCGCTGCTCCAGCCTCAGCTGATGCCGCTCAGCCTCCGCTGACGCTGCTCCGCACCTCCAGCTGCTCCGCCGCTATCAAGTTCAGTTCAAGCACGAGCACGAGTGCACGGCCAGAGTCACCACCACCAGCAATGAAGCAGCAAGCCGACGGACAAGGGCGATGACCCGCACATACTCCGAATGCCAAATCGAGGAGCACCAATACGAGTACCAGCACCACCTCGCAAGGAGCAAGCCGAGCCTCAACGGAATCACACCGGATTTCGCCGGATTTTGGTGGATGGAGAGAAGTCAGAGGTAGAAGAAACGGTGTGCGAGGGCGGGGTGGGCGGAGGTGCTCGGGACGGCGCGAGGGGGGGTAGGACGGCCGCCGAGCTGGAGCCGGACGGTCCTCGGGCGGGCGGTCGGCCGGGCGGCGCTGGCCGCTGGTGACGGAGGCGGCGGGCGGCGGGCGGCGGACCCCCCGGCCCAGCCGGCCAGCCTTTGCGGGGGCGTGGAGGGCGGGCGCGCCGGGCGAGCCCGGGCGGGTGCGGGCGGCGCGGGCGGCTCGGGGCGGCGGCGGCGATGATGATTCGCTGGCGGCGGCGGCACGGGCGAGAGGGAGGGGCGTGGGGGGGAAAACGGATAGGGTTCACGAATTGGGCTGGGCCGGCTGTTTTCAACAAACGGGCCTTTGCCGGGTGCTTCGAAAAGGGCACCCGGCAAAGGATTTTTTATTTTTTTTAAAATTGTCCTTTGTCGGGAGCATCCATTGGCACCCGGCAAACTATTTTTTTTTTTTTTTTTTTTTGCTCCATTTTTTTTGGGTCCTTCGTACAGTAGTTAAAACTCAATTTCAAAATTTGGATCAATTTTGAGTTATTTTACTATATTTCCTTAATTATTTTTGTTTTATTGAATTTTTTGAATATTCCAAATTTGAACTGCAAGTACAAGAAATAATGGAATTTGGTCATTTAAAAAATAGTATTCATGATCTTTACCATATGTTGAGGTTGTATCCAGGAACTCTCATGAAATTATGAGCATCTTGTTGACATAAGATGATGATGTACTTGCGGGGCAAGTGTATTTAAATTGTATTAAATCCAAACAAAGTCCGAAAATCACGAAATTTGACGAGATGTCTTTTTATCGCGTGTCGAGGCTCTAGTAAAAAATTGAGAAAGTTTCGAGCAAGTTGTGACGTTACATGCCTAAAACCCAGACATTTCCAGATGTAATGACTTATGATCACATGTGGAGAAGCGTGGGTTTCGGACATGTGACGTCACAACTTGCTCGAAACTTTTTCAATTTTTTACTATAAGCTACACACGCGATAACAAGATATATCAACAAGTTTCGTGATTTTCGGACTTCGTTTGATTTTATATAATTAAAATACACTTTTCATGCGATTAACTCGTCATGTTACGACAACATGATGCGCGAAATTTCATGCTAGGTCCTGGATACGGTCTCAACATACGTTAAAGATCATAAATACCATTTTTAGAAAGACTGAATTCCATTATTTCATGAACTGCAGTTCAAATTTGGAGTAGTAGGAAAAATTCAACCAAAGGAAAATAATTAAGGAAATATAGTTAAAAAACTCAAAATTGTCCCAAATTTTGAAATATGGATTCAATTATTGTAGCAAGGTCCCAGAAAAAAATGGGGCAAAAAAAACAAAAAACCAAATTAATTTGCCGGGTGCCAAAGGTAGCACCCTAAGCAAAGAGGCCTTTGCCGGGTGCTATCTCAGGAGCCACCCGGCAAAGAATTTTTTTTAAAAAAATAAAAAAAACTTTGCCGGGTGCCTAACGGCGTGGTACCCGGCAAAGGCCGACGGCAGGTGGTCGCCGTCACGCTGGCCGACTTTACCGACGGCCGTGTTTTGTCGGGTGTCGACACCCGGCAAAGAAAAAATTTTGCCGACGGCCGAAATTTGCCGGGTGCCTGGCTCCCGGCAAAGGCTGATTTGCCGGAGGCCTTTCTTTGCCGGGTGCCTCCTTGTCGGGCGCCCGGCAAAGATTGCCTTTGCCGGGTGCCCGATAAAAAGCACCCGGCAAAGCATTTTACTCCCGGCAAATTAGCAGTTTCCGTAGTGTATGACCCCGGCATGTTGAATGCTGCGGCGAAAGTCACCGTCGCGATCAGCGCCGATGCAACCAGAACTGTCGACGGAGCACTAGTTTCTGGTGATTGAGCCAGCAAGAATTGTTGCTTCTTTTGCGGTTTTCCGAACTCCAGATCACGTCTGCGTGCACTGAAGTAAGCCCCGGAGTGAGCCAGTACCCTGATCATCCATTCCGTCGGGTTCTGCAGTAAGTAAGGAGCTTCAAACGTCAGGCCTCTCTCGCAGCCACGGCGTACACTGTTTTCTACTCCCTCCATCTCAAATTATAAGTTTTTTTTTAAATTCTTTAGTCAAACTTGAGATGGTTTAACTGTTTATAAAAATTAGACTAACTCATAATTTGGAACGGAGGGAGTATTATTTAAGAACAAAATAAGACTTAGATAACTTTTTTCCCTTTTTGCATTGTATTGTACCTGGAGAGAGGCGAATGAGTTTTCTGTCTTTATCTTGCTTGCGAGGTCGAGTGGTGTATAGCCGGCCCTGTTCACATGGTTGAGGTCCACATACCTGTTCCCCACGAGATGGCTGAAACTGGACTCGTCCCTATTTTGCACTGCCAGATGCAATGCAGTGTTTCCGTCCTTGTCCTTCGTGTTAAGAATGTTCCTGAATCTCTTATCCCTGCATACGAACTTGACTACGTCTGTCTGCCTGTCCTTAACGGCGACATGAAGAAATGTCCCTCTGTTAGCATCAAGCAGAGCGGGAGATGAGTTCTCCTGGTTTTCACTGGCCAATAATGCACGTATTGCGTCCATTGCGCCAACGGAAGCAGCTATATGGATGGGGTACATCCCCTTCCTGTCTCTCGTGCTCTTCATGTTTGGTTGTGCTGCTACCAGAAGGCTAGTTACACCCTTAACTCCAACTGATGCTGCATAGTGAAGAGGTGTATTTCCATGATTATCAAGTGCATCAATCACCAGAGGCTTATCGTTCCACGTTGCTAGAACTAGAACCTTTCGTGTAAGATCTGCCATCATCAAGTGTCATTATGAGTTATGATCAGTACTTCTCATATACAAAATACTGCTATGTATATTGGAATAACAAACTGTCATACTTAAGTAAGAATAAATTGTACGCTGGATCCTTAAAACTTTTAGAGCATTTTCATCTAGGTCCTCAAACTAAAAAACCGATTATTCAGTCCATGATCTATGGCGTTGTACACCAACGATTCAAAACCTGTCTCATCAACGCTAACATCGTCTGACGGACAGCTAGACGCTGGGGCCATGTCAACTTCAAACCACCACTTTCGCTTTCTCACTCCAAGTCCATCCTTTCTATCCCCAATCTCATCTACGGCCTTGTTTAGTTACATGCAAGTTTTTCCACTCTCTCTCCTCACATCAATTGTTTCCCGCATATAAATAGTATTAAATATAAATAAAAAAATAACTAATTACACAGTTGGGTTGTAAATCACGAGACGAATCTTTTGAGCCTAGTTGGGCCACGATTGGACAATATTTACCACAAACAAATGAAGTGCTACAGGACTTTCTCTCTCCTCTCACAAATTGTTTCCCACATGTAAATAGCATTAAATATAAATAAAAAAAATAACTAATTACATAGTTGGGTTGTAAATCACGAGACGAATCTTTTGAGTCTAGTTGGGCCACAATTGGACAATATTTACCACAAACAAACGAAGTGCTACAGGGCTTTACACTCTCTTTCCAACCTCCATCTAAACAAGGCCTACGCCTTGTTCTCTTCCATATATTTTCGCAAGTTTTTCCACTCTCTCTCCATCACATCAATTTTTACCCATATATATGAATCATTAAATGTAAGTAAAAAATAACTAATTACACAGTTTAATTGTAAATCACGAGATGAATCTTTTGAGCCTTGTTGGGTTATGATTGGACAATATTTACCAAATACAAACGAAAGTGCTACAGTGCTTCGAGTTGCAAAAAGTTTCAAAGAGAACAAGGCCTAGCACCTACCGGCCACAGGACTGCCAGAGGTCCACATCACCGGCACCGGCGCCGACCTTGACACCCTCCTGCAGACCTGTGCCGGCGCGGTGTCAAACGTGTTCCTCGAGACAGGCTCCCGCTCCTCGTCCTCTGTTGAGTTGCTGCTCAGCCCGAAGCCATCGAACGGGTGCGGTCGTTCATCGCCATTTGCCGCTATGCAGCTGGAGCCGTCTGTGCTGCACCGGTCCATGGAGTCCTAGTATGGCTTCTTCCTGGTTGGGTCCGCTGTAGGAGTAGGAGAGGACGGTGGACCAGCTTGAAGCAACTGGAGCAGACGATGACCGGCACGCCCTCAGCACTGGCCGGCAGTGGTTGCATGGTGGCAAGCTGTTCACAATATCGGCTGGTTTTTGTCGAAAATTAGTGATTTTCGTTTGAGTAAAGTACATTAGCGGTCTTTAAACTTGTGCTGTTGTGTCATTCCGGTCCTCAAACTCTCAAAACAGCTACTTGAGTGAGTCCCTAAACTTTATTTAAGTGTCAAAATAATCCAAATGGGCCTAGACCCCGGCCCGTATCTATGTGTGTGGGCCTTCTGCCAGTTCCATCTCCTTCCTCTCTCTCCCGAGCTCACGGCGGGGCGGCGAGGAGAGGGGCAGCGCGGCCGCCCACGCGAGGCTGCAGGCCAGTGGGATCTTGATGGGCGGCCCCACGAAGTCTGGGTGCACAGCTCGCAGGTGGAAGCGATGTCTCGGCGTCTCGGTCATTCGGACCCTCCAGCATATGCACAAGCAAGCATGCATCACCATCGTAACAGCATTCGGCTTATGCTCCAGCAGTATAGTATGCTTATGCTCTTCAAATGAAATGCATGTGCGTGTTGGGGCAGTAGCAGCACCAAGAACCAGGCCAAGGAGCCGCGGCGGCCTGCGCCAAGTCTGACGCCGCGGAGACTCCGCACCAACCAACACAGCCATGACAAAGACGACGTGCTGGACTACTGCCTACCACGCGACAGGATGCCGTAAGTCGTAGCCGGCGTCACTGCGGCCCGCCCGCTCGAATCTGAGCGGTGGCTGCCCCATCTCATCCGTGTGCCGCTGGCCGCGCGGACGCGGGCGAGCAGCGGGGCTATGCGGGCGAATCGGGCGCGCGCGCGAAGGAGGCTCGCGAGGCCGACAGGCTCACGCGAAGGGGGGCCGCGGTGCGCAACCGGGTGCGGTGGGCAGTGAGGCGCAACGACGATGAGCATGGGCGGCGCGGCCAGTGTTGGGGAGCAGCGCCGGGGGAGCTTGCGCGCCGCCGCCTCTCCATCTCTCCTCCGTGCGAACGCCGCCGCCGCCGCACCACACGCTGTCTGCTTGGTCCCTGGCCGCGCCCAAGTGGAGGAGAGAGGTGGAAGATGATGCTGACACGTGGGCTCCATCTGTCCATGAACCCCATTAGCCACAGTGGAGACCCGTTTGGACCATTTTGACACCCGAACAGAGTTTAGAGACCTAAATGCCCATTTTGAGAGTTTAGGGACCGGAATGACATAGCAGCACAAGTTTAAGGACCGATAGTGTACTTTTACTCTTTTCGTTTCTATTGATGACCTCTAGTAAATGCCCGTATCGGTAAATTTTTGTTCCATTTGTTCAAACTTTTTAAATATTTGATAAAATTTAAAATTTTGACTAAAATTTCAACTGGTTTTTACCGATTTTCGTAATTTTCATTTTCATTGGTCCCTCTGATATTTGTGATTCTTCCGGTAGAGCTCCTTTGACTGTCGGTGGCTTCTGCAGCACGGACGGCTCCTGCGCTCTGGCTTGCACCAGTATATATCCTTTGCACTCCGGCTTGCCGTGGTGGCGGCAGCAGCCGCCCGTGATGGCATGACCCCGGCTTCATGTTATGGGCAGCATGGATGTGCTCTGCAATCGTGGTAGCGCCGTGACGGCAAGCCACGGGGAGGAGCAGCGGCTTGACGGGGATTCACTGCGCTTTCGTGGTGGCCGTCGGTAGTAGCAACAGCGGGACGAGTTCTGGTGCTGGCAGGGAGGCCCGCCACCGCCGCTGCACGAGACACGTAGCTTTCTTGCTTGGGAAGATGAGGAGGGCGCGTGCGTGGCGTATTGTCGTGTTGGGGACTTCCTGAAAAGTCTTCCGCAAGGGCCCGGGCCCCAGATGTTCTTCCAGAAGCTCATGGCTCGTCTTCTTGCCGTGCAGGGCTGCAGGCTGAGCAGCTGTGGTCTGTGGGCACCGACGTCGACTCTGCACCACCGCCATCTCTGGGTCTGCATCATTCAGATTTCAGAGTCCTCATGACCCGTATGCACTCTGTTCGCGCCCTCCTCGATCAGTGCCACTTGCTCAGAGACATGATTCCTTGCCAGCACGGACGACCGGACTCACCCTCGTGCCATCTGCTCCTGACATGAGGAGGGGTCAGGGTGCTGGACCTGCTGGTGCTATCGGCATGTTCAGCAGGACTATAAGGTCGTTGATTAGACAAGCTGGCTGATTTGCTGAAAGAGGCATAGCCCGCTCTGAAGAGGCAGCCCGCTCCACGATGTCAATGTCCTGGCCACGTTTCTCGTGGTGGTGCCGGTTCAGTTCTATGCTGCGCGATGAAGCACGGGAGAATCCGCCCAAACCAAAACAGACAGTTTCAACTGCACTTACACTGGGGCGCCGGACTCCTCGAGAACATAGTGGCACCTCGGGCATCTCATGCGGCTAACTGCTCTAGCATCTGAATTTTCCATGGGTCAACTGCGACACTGTCCTCCACAGTCCTGCGCCAGCGCCTGATGCAGACCTCCGGTGATCCTGCGGCCTAGTAGGCACTAGACGAGATTGGGGGAGAGAGGTGGACTTGGGGACGACAAGGCTAGAGTTTTTTTTTTTTTTTTTTTTTTTTTTTTTTTTTTTTTTGAGAAGTTAGTATGTCTCCAGTGTCCAGCTGCCACTATGGCATGGCCACGTCTAACGATGGCGCTGATATGGCGGGTTTTAGACCGTTAGTGTATGACGCTATTACAGATTACGAATCTAGATAGTCGTTTTATAGTTCAAGAACCCAAATGAAAATATCCCAAAAAGTTAAGAACCCAACGTGCAATTTACTCATTAGAGTAGTATATTAATGCACCTTCGAAGGAACAAATGTGGGGCATCTGGAGTTGACATCGAGGAGAGAGATACTAGTGGTTGCCATTGGGAGGAAAGGGTAATCCTAACTAAAAAAACTATAATGATTTTTATGATCAATAATTTGGATGACAACACAGTCAAGTGATGATGTTACATTATAATGAAAGTAGAGACGAAAATGGTTTCTTACATATGAAATTATGTCTATATGTCATAGCCAAGATAAGAGATGTGATTCCTTTATCTAGTGTCCAAATGGTTTTGAATGTGATTCCGTTATCTAGTGTCCAAATAACTTGACAAGTATGAAAATTATGTCATAGTTTCTGCCTTAGGACTACCCTAAGAAAAAAAAAGCTAATAACATCACATAAGATAAGGACCAACGTGCAACTTAGATCACCGTCTCTAGCTAGTCAAACCGTGCTTTATACAAAAGGGGCGGAGGGAGCAGGGAATCGTGCAATTACCTGTACTCCGAAGAGCTGCGACGTGTAGCACATTTTGTCCATTTGGTCCATCATATGACAGATCACTGCCAAAGATTTCCATTAGATTCGTAACAGTGTCGCTATATCCCAAGTAAACAGCAAGATACAGGGGAGGCATGCCGTCGATATTCTGATCAGACGCTAAGGAACGATGGTGATGGCTACGTAAACATTCAAACTTTGCACGTGGAGCACGCTGCCACACTGCTCTATGCAGCTCCGTCTCATTCTCTGGACTGCAGTCAGGAGAGAGGTATATAGTAATTAACGTTCAACTTTTGTGAGGATATATTTGTCACCGTAAGTGGACTTTGTAACTAAAAGAAAATAGGGTTAAATACATGAACGGTCCTAAACTAGTCAAGTGTTAGTTGGATCTATGAACTTTGAAAGCACACACTTCTACGTCCTTAAACCTGTTAGGTAGTACATTATTGTTGTGGTCGTAATAATGGTCCAGAAATGAACATGCAGTGCACCATTTTATAGATTTAGGAATGCAGCAACTTGTTTGCGCATTGTAGCTGATGCTAAATTGCTAGTGATAGCAGTTGAGCGCTACGGCCTGCCACTATGAGCTCTCAGGGTTACTGAAACTCTCCGATGGGGCATCAGACACCACCATCGCGTCGGAGCTTAGGCTCTCCAACGGTCAGCAATGGCTAGTCCAAATGGTAGGCAATAGAGCTCTCTAGTGCTCGTTGCAAAAATGTAGACCCTGCTGGCCGGCCAACTCATGTGTGTGTGTGCTAAATTTGTAGGAGGGTTAAGACTCTCGTCCAACTGCTGTAGCCACCAAGGTGATTAGTGTAGTGCCCTGGGCTAGTTTAGACAACTAAATTGATTTTGTTTGCTCCAGGCTTTAGCTTAGTGCTTTTGTGAGGTTTGTACACCTCTTGCTACCCCACACTTGCACATGCTAAGCTTGTATTTCTAGAGGCTTGTAATTTTCTGAGATCACACCAACCGCATGTATGGTGTTGTCGATGGTTACCAAGGGAACGACGACCATGGTGTTTTGACTCAAAACTCGTTAGTGAAGATGGTTGGAGCAAGGAGAGGCTAGACGAATACCCACTTGCTTGTGGGATGGCCTATGATATATCCATGGAGTTACCTAGCCATGAGCTTGGCCCTTGCAATAGACATCGTTCTAAAGGGTTCAAACGAGGACCGAGCCTTTCAATACCTTGGGAAACATTTTTAATGCTAGAGTTTGCATTCTATAAATCATTTATGTTTCCACACTTATTTGTATTTGTAGATTGTGTGCTTACCTTCCAAGTTTAGCTTGCTAGGTCAGTTGATAGGATTAGGCTAGGGTGCAAATTTTTTTGTATTAGTAATGGTAACACTTAGCAAAATCATAGTGCACATCAATATAGTAGCTTGCATGGGTTCTTAATAAGTAGGAACTAGTTGGTTGTTTAGTTTTAAATTTGCTTAATTTAGCCCATCTTAGATGTTAGGACTCCTTAATGGTATCAAATCTTGTTGACACAATTCTGACCTTTGGCTTAATCGGCATTGAGCTAAGATGACATTTATTGTGGCAGGATGATTACCGATAGGCCCCTATACTTTGACGACACTAACTTCTTCTATTGGCATGCTAGAATGTCTTGATACCTAGAGGCCTTTGATTTAGGTACTTGAAGAGTCACTAGGAATTGGATATACCCTAAAGAATCTTAATCGGTCCACCTCTAGTGATGAAGATAAACTTTATTTCAAAGTTGTAGCATTCGAAGAGATCTATAACATTGTAGTTGATTACTTGTCCATTGAAATCATTAAGTGCATACAAAAATTAGTTTAAAGTTTTCATATTTTTAAATTCGATTTTGTAGCTTTTTATATATGACTTTGGATGGAGACAAGACCTAAACCAAACATGTAATATGCACCAAAAAGGAACCTTTCTAGTTTAATTTTTAAATTGAATTCAGATAGGGTTTCAAATATGTATATATTCACTAAACTAAATACAGAAGGAATGTATCAAGTATCCTGTCACAAGTGACTTTGAGGTGCCATGGTTAAAACAAATATGTGAGGGCCGAGATTCGGCTATAGAGCAGCTGTCTCTGCAAACCATCAATGTCATCTCTAAAAAGGCTGACTGTAGTTGTGATTTTTCATAATATTTAATATTTTGAACATATTAATGTTTTATTGAATTAGACTATTCATATAATAAACTGGTGTAATAAGTTGTCTCATTTCTCTTTTTAAGGGATAAAGCTGAAAGGTCGTTTTTTCTTTATCTAAAAAAGGCTGTTGGCTTAACTAGTGAATTCAATACTCTTGTCATTTCTCTTATTTAATTATTGCATCTAGATTTATGCTAGTTTGGTACCAAATTCTTTGAAGTTGAAGATATTGATTTGTCATGGATGTACTATGATCAACTTCATGTAACTGAAGTAGCTAATTAAATTCGTTGAAACGACAAAGAACACATGCTTTAAGTGATAATAAGGACATGTATATTGTCCTTGCTTTGGACTGCAAGAACTAGATAGTATGGCATATGTGTGCTTCTAGCTTTATTAATAAATAAGAGACTTGTTACAAGTAAGCAACTAGGCATATATGTTTTACCAACATGCGGACCATGTGTGTAATAATAATGTATATGTGTGTGTGTTGACATTCATGTACAGTTGTTTCATGCATTGTACGTGGTCATTGTGTTGTGATAGGCTGATAGTAACACAGCAAAGCTTTGTACCTGCAGCAAACACCCATATAACTATGCCTGATTCCTTCCAACGTCTATGAATTATTTTAATAACATGAACTCCGAGTTGCAATGAATGATTTGTACATTACAGTTTCATAAGAGGTTCTTTTAGGCTAGTCCCAGCTATGAGTTTTATAACGTTGTTAACAAGAATGCGCCCTTCAGCTTTTGTGTTGGTGGCTATGCCAACAGATTTCATCTAGATGAAACTCTCTATCTCACTTCTCTCTCTCGCTCTATCTCTCTTCATAATTTTTTTGAAGAAATATCTCTCTTCATAATTAACATGCTAAGTTATCAAATCTGATCATATATCATAGTGTTAATTGCAAATGAAATCTATGATATGAACCTCCTACTGACATTGGCCTTATTACTTGTCGTTACATGGTAGGATTCATATGTGAGTGTGGTGTGCATGCATGTTGGTGTCTGTGTATACTTTTGCATCATCCTTTCCACGAACAAAAGATAAAGCTGCAGCTCTACATGAATACTTATTACGACCAATCGTAATTGTAACACACTACGTTATAAAAATGAAACATAGAAGAACTGAAGACTTGCCTGGCGTAAAAATACTCCGGAGTAATAGTTATCGTCGACGCGTCGTCGTCTACCCCCGCCGGATCACCACCGGCAGGCTGCTGGGCTTCTTCCAAGTCTGCCATTTACCGTCGTGAGCTAGAGCTAGCAAGATTTTCGTGAAGAGGAACGAACTAGTTGTGTTGGGTGACAACTTCGTGCGGCGGGCACGAGTGTTATGTAGCAATGCCAGTAAAGAGTGGGAGTAATATAATGCACAATGATGCACTGCACTAGGTCTCAACTGGGCCAGCTGGAGGTGAACTGTGTGTGGCGATGCGCGCGTGCTACCGAATAATTGGAGTTCGGTCAGCGGGCCAATTTATATACGAGGGTCTGCGAGTCCTTATATTTTTAAAGAGCAGCTAATGCACGGCCGGCCGTAATTTAGTCTTTCCGCACGGCCGGCCGTTTTTGGCAAAAAGTGCAATTATTATAATCATTTTCGGCAAGGATGCTAACGGAGCTGGCTAGTTTGCGCGCTTTTGCGCGTTGAAGAAAATTTTCCGCACCATATGTAACCACGTGACTTGCGGTCATTATGGAACAAAAATGACGCCTAAATATATAGTTTTAGATATTGCAAGCATATGTTCAAAAAATACACATGCAATAAACTTCTCATAAAGACAGATTGCCATCCTATCGCAAAAACACACAATTGCATCTGCCAGTTCCCTAGAGCACAACACGATACATCTATAGGAAAGCGCACATTTTCGCAGCCTCTATCTTGCTCCTCTGTACATAGCCCGCATCCTGCATATTAAAAAAGGACAAACATGTGTGACAAATTTGTGAGCCAAAAGGTGTGGTGTGCTAAAATAAAAAAAACAACTGTATCTAAAGAATCCCTCAAGGTGATTAAATCAAAAACTAAACAACTATATTTTCTTAGGCAATTTAAGTGTCACTCGTTTGGCAACAATGTCTTCCTAAATAGGTAATTTATATATTCTGAACAAGCAAGCTAGTATCTGTATTCATTTGCAACCCACAGCCCCACCCTCACCCCATTGCCCGTTTATTTGCAATAAAAGTACACACCTCTGTTTTCATTTTTTATGTATCGCACCTTCTTGTGTAATAGGCAAAAAAAAAAAGAGGCGAGGTGATGAACATAACAATAGAAAAAAGAAAGAACACATTAGTAATATAGAAAATCAATGCATGCACAACAGCAAAAGTAGGTAGAGTTGAAAACTCACCCAAAATCTGTGGTAAATAATAGGACTGTACTCTTGATGCAGGACACAGGCACCACTGCAAGATACACATTAGGGTGCTGCAAGGTGGAAGGTGGTCAGGGTGAGGGACAACGCGGCCGTCACTGAGAAGCCTGCAAGTGAAACAAAGCAAAGTATGCCAATTCAGAGTACAAATTGGACAATCCAATATTTTCATCTATGCTTAAAAATCAGAAACTCACATGAAGCAAATATGGTAATGCTGTGGTAGATTGTATTTTCTTATAGGCAATTTAAGTGTCATTTCTTAGGCAATAATATCTTCTTAAATAGGCAATTTATGTATTCTGAAAAAAGCAAGTATAGTGTCAGTGTTCATTTGCAACCCACAGCCCCCCCCCACACCCCCAATTTAAAAATAATGAAGCAGATCAAACTTAGAAAATATTGTTTATTAATAAGCACTAAGCAGATCAAACTTGTGATCAATAGGAATTCATCCACCGCCCCTTTTCTTATGTATATCATTATGATACTATGACCATTATAGACCTACTGCTTGACTCACTCACCAAATTAATCTTGTGCCTCATTTATTATCTACTCTCAATCAATTGGTGCTAACAAGCATGAAAAAAATAGGTGACACCAGATTACTCACCTTCGCATGCTGCCATCCGCCTTTCGCTTGACTATGGATGTTGATGCTCGCTGGTGAAGACTGCCCCAGCCGCTTGTAGCCGCAGCTCCACCCAAAACGTGGCTCCACCCGCCTTAGCTTTGCCCAGCATCTGGCAAGGAGGCGGCGCAAGGGACACTGATTAACCATTCCAAAACAATTGAAAAGTAATACGGACTGCACAGAAATGATCTTGTTTAATTGATAAAGCCCAGGGTATACCACTGGTGTTAAAAATGATAAAGCTTAAGACAGACAAACAAATAACTATTCCTGCAAAAAGAACGTGTGCAACAAAATAGTGCATTGAACTGTTTCAAAATACATGTGTAATAGCATGATGTAGCAACTGAAAAGTACCTAAAAGTGCCAGGGGATGTTCCTGGAGTCTATTGGTGTAGTGGATTGTATTTTCTTAGACAATTTAAGTGTCATTTACTAGGCAACAATGTCTTCCTAAATAGGCAATTTATGTATTTTGAAAAGCAAAAAGCATGGTGTCAAGAGATTGGAGTACAAAGAAGAGAGGACAAGACATGCAAAGAAAATATTTGTAATGGCAAGAGAGAACTAAACTACCGAGCTGCTGGTGCTCCACACTCCACACGATGGTTGAATAAAAATAAATGAGCTAACGTGACCAAATAAACAACTCTATCTATGCTGGTGAACTAATGAAGCATTTAAAAGTGCCATTTGCTGCAGCATGGCAATTTGTAGCTTAGCAGAGAAATGGCGTAATGAGTAATTAGACACAACAGTTGCTACCTCTAGTGTGAGCAGAATCTCAAATACACCTGCCAACTACTGAGTCCTTTAGTGTGAGCACTACTCAATTATCTTAAATCAAGTACTCAACAAGCAACTGCATGCATCTACAAAAAGGGAATGATCAAAATTACCATTTCCATCATTCAGTCACACATTTATTAATAAGCACCACATACATTGTTCCCTCAAATACCAACATCCATATTACAAAACTACGTATGCAACAACCACGAAAATCCTAAAAAGCAAATTTAGAACTAAAACCACTGAATATTCAAAAAAAAAAAAAATTAGAACAAGATCTGGATCTCGCATTCTCACCTCACTGTTAATCTTTTACGGAGGAAGGATTTGGAGTAGGAGCAGCAGAGCCCGAGGAGGAAAAGACCGCAAGAGCCAGGAGGCAGCTGGCAGGGGAATGGGTAGTGGAGGGGCAGATGGACCTGTCGGCAGGCCTTGTCCCTATTGCAGCCGTGTAGGTGGCCTGGACAGCTCCGTGCCTCCCCAGCTGGACAGGTGGAGGATGACGGCCGGCGGGTAGCTGGCTGTAGCCGCCGGTCGGCTGGGCTCGGCCCCAGGCGCAGTCGTGCAGGAAGGAGCCCTGGCTCCCAGCTGCCGGCGTTGGAGGCCAGAGGCAGCAGGCTGACGTTTGGAAGCAGAGGTGATCGGATAGAGGTTTCGCGCCGCCAGGTGGTACAGGGCTGCCGGATCTGAGGTGCCGCCGGCTGACGGAGAGACGAGATCAGGAGGCGCGGTGGATTGAATGCAGATAGCAAAATAGCTTAGGTTAGGATTTGGGAGCTCTGTTTTGCGCAGCGGGAAGGAGACGGTAGGCAGGGGCTGACGAACCTAGTGGGTGCTCGTCGCCGGCGAGCGGCCAAGGGTCCGACGAAATTCTCCGAACCAGGCATAGGGGTGCGCCGGGGCGGCGGGTCGCAGACTCGTAGTCGTCGCGCGATGAGAGAAGGTGAGGAGGTTGGGGATGTGGCTGGTCTAGATACAGGCCGTGCCGAGCCACAAACGAACGGCCGGCCGATAATAAGTCTTTACCATTTTGATAAAAGCAACTCTTTTTTTAATGAAAAAAGGGGAAAATTTGGTAGAGGGCTCCCCTGCCGCTTCGGTCAAAAAATGGACATTGGGTCAGTGAGTCTACCATGGGACCAAGTCTTTCGGGTAACACATGCACCATTGCTTTGTTTGTTCTTGTTTTTTTTTTTTTTTGACAGACATGCATCACACGATGGCCTATATATGTTTCAAATACTTTTTTTTGGTGACTATGTTTCAAATACTTTGGTAAGGCTGAATAACGCCCGAACATCACCAAAGACTATCTACATGACTTTTTATCATAAAATTTTAAGAACAAACTAAAAATGATATGCTCCAATTTAATGGACTCTCTAAATCACTTTATACATTTTCGCTCTTCAAAACTACCCTTTTTGCTCTCCATTTTGAGAGAGACTACTACATGCCTCTCTAAATACGATATGATATAGTTTTCTCATGAAATTTTTCACATAAAAAATAAGAAGTTAGTTGGAGAAACAAGATATAAACAAAAGAGAACATTCGTCAATGTAAAATTAACCTTTTTGTGTAGTTCAAGAGTAAAAAGGCCTCTATGTTATGTGGGTGGCATGTAAATTTGAACTCTATCTAGCAGATTTTCCATGTAGTCAACTCTTGAACTTGTATGGAATTTCATTTTGAGAAATTTTATAATGGTTGGAAAAAATATAGACCATCCACTGAACAAGATCCGATGGTCCTAAAATATGAGGTACCAATGTAAAAGTACTGAGAAATACCACATTGGTGAAAAATGGTACTAGAATAGATGGGACTAGTACCAAATTAGTAGGTGGGGCCAAATACTTTATTATTTTTCAATTGATAATTTCTTTAAATGCTGCAGGGGCAAACTGGTATTTTCCATCCCTTCTCTGTCCCTATGCCAAATCGTCGAGCGCGCGGCGGAACAGCCGTAGCTCGCTAGCATCCTCCTTCCCGACAGCACGACGACGTCGGTGCCTACAAATGCATTCCCACCACTGCTGGCAGCATGCACACACGGACATGGCCGGAAATCGGAGGCTTTTGGTCGGGCCAGCCATGGCGTCCACTGTGCGCTTCCATGCTTCGCAGCAGCACACAAAGTGGTTGCTTGACGATCCTGGCAACACAGCAAGTGGTTGTTCCTGCGACAGCAGCACAACAAGTGTTCATTGCACGCACACGCGACTGCCAGAGCTCATATAGGAGCGCATGACACAGACCTCTAATCAAGTATCATTTAATCATCTAATATAACATAACAGTGCTACATATGACTGAAACAGGCTTCAATTAAACAGAGTTGTAATCGGTCATCATCTTAATGAAATAGGTGTCAAAGTTCAGAAGCAAGGCGGAGATGAAATATATGCCAATAGATTTTCATTACACAATTTTCCTTGCATCCATGCATCTCTCCATCTCCAACAACTTGGTATAATTTACTTGCTAAATCTTAAGTTTTAACAAGTTGCTAATTTATTTGCCAAGTGAAAAAAAGACTTCTCTCCAACAACTCCCTAAAATATGAGGTACCAATGTAAAAGTACTGAGAAATACCACATTGGTGAAAAATGGTACTAGAATAGATGGGACTAGTACCAAATTAGTAGGTGGGGCCAAATACTTTATTATTTTTCAATTGATAATTTCTTTAAATGCTGCAGGGGCAAACTGGTATTTTCCATCCCTTCTCTGTCCCTATGCCAAATCGTCGAGCGCGCGGCGGAACAGCCGTAGCTCGCTAGCATCCTCCTTCCCGACAGCACGACGACGTCGGTGCCTACAAATGCATTCCCACCACTGCTGGCAGCATGCACACACGGACATGGCCGGAAATCGGAGGCTTTTGGTCGGGCCAGCCATGGCGTCCACTGTGCGCTTCCATGCTTCGCAGCAGCACACAAAGTGGTTGCTTGACGATCCTGGCAACACAGCAAGTGGTTGTTCCTGCGACAGCAGCACAAGTGTTCATTGCACGCACACGCGACTGCCAGAGCTCATATAGGAGCGCATGACACAGACCTCTAATCAAGTATCATTTAATCATCTAATATAACATAACAGTGCTACATATGACTGAAACAGGCTTCAATTAAACAGAGTTGTAATCGGTCATCATCTTAATGAAATAGGTGTCAAAGTTCAGAAGCAAGGCGGAGATGAAATATATGCCAATAGATTTTCATTACACAATTTTCCTTGCATCCATGCATCTCTCCATCTCCAACAACTTGGTATAATTTACTTGCTAAATCTTAAGTTTTAACAAGTTGCTAATTTATTTGCCAAGTGAAAAAAAGACTTCTCTCCAACAACTCCCTAAAACTCACTTGGCAAATCCAAAAACGAAACGGAACAGCGTAGGCCGGGCCACATGGCAGCATGGCGTTAGTGCGGGGGAAGCGGGCGCGCGCAGGAGCGCATGCGGCATGCAGGCAGGGTGCGCGCGGGAGCGCATGTAGGCCGGGCCACGTGGCGGCATGGCGTTGGTGCGGGAGTGCATGCAGGCGGGGTGCGCGCAGGAGCACATGCAAGCCGGGCCACGTGGCGGCATGGCGTTGGTGCGGGAGTGCATGCAGGCGGGGGCGCGCGGGGAGCACACGCAGGCGGGCGCGATACGCGTGAGATTGGCAGTGCGGAGAATATGCGCGCGCGGAGGGGCTGGATACGCAGTTGGGAAAAATACAAAGTTGATTTAGGGAGTTGTTGGAGAGAGATTTTTGTGTTTTTGCCAAGTTTATAAGAATACCAAGTTAATTTAGGGAGTTGTTGGAGATGCTCTAAATCCCTGAGCCTAAACTCTTCAGTTTGGCCAACGCGCTTGTGGCATGATGGTGAGCGCTCCCGTCGTGGAGGCCACGCGCCCGGGTTCGAATCTCAGGTTCGACCGGGTGTGGCACCGGGTTTTTTCCCTAAATCTCCGCTTGGATGTTCCTCCAAGCGTCTGCCTCTCCTGCCGCATGACGCCACAATGGGACCGTGATGTGCCCGTCACCTACGGAGTCTGTGGATTTTGATGATCTCAAGAAAGATGTGGTCTTCAATCTAAGTGTAATTGTAGGTTTGTTTGTACATGGGTGGTGGTGTAGGGTAGTGTGAGTGTGTTGTATGGGCGTGTGTATATGAACAGATGCTACAGCTGTACCCAGATGAGAGGAATCAAAAAATAAACTCTTCATTTTGGGATCGGGGAAGGACCGCAAGTCAGCGGCAGGGGTGGGCAATGGCAACTACTGGCGGCGACGAGTAGTCCGGAGTTCAGCTGTTTGGGGCGGCGGCGAGTTTTCAGGCCAGCGGAGTTGGGGACGGAGTCTGGCCGGGCCAACCTATTAAAAAAAAGATTCCCAGTTGCGAGATTAAGGGGCATAACCTTAATTTACCAATATACCCTAGATAATAAAAAATTCATTTGATAAATAATATTTCTTAACTAATTAGCTAGGAAATAGAAAACATAAAAGTACTTGGAGGTACCAATGGTACTTTTCCAACCATTGTAAAATGTGGTGAAGTTTCAAATTAAAAGCATTCTCAATGTGATTGGCCCTTTGGATTGGCACGTGTGAGTAAATTTGGTGCTATGATGATGGCTAAAAAGACATGCGCTAGATTTAATGTCTTAATTATGTACTAAATGTATTTCTAGAATAAAAAAAGATGGTTTAGAGATGGTGACGGGATGGGCCGCTATTTCTGTCGGGCCTGTGTGAGGAATCAGATTACTAGCTCCTAATCCTATATATCTGTAAGAGGACTGTGACGTCAAAGAGGAAAAACGAATTAGACAACCTAAAAACTATTTCTAATTAAAACTATGACCTTTAAAACTGCCTAGTCAAAAACCTAATAAAAAACTATCTCACATGTATTAAGATTTTACTAGGTGTGTCACTATTTGTACCGTTCCAAATTTTAGTTTTACAATCAAAACTGTAATGTAACATATAATGAGCTAGTATCGTAGTCAAACAACGACTGCATGCCTTATATGGTGCAATACTAGAACACCCGTATGCGACGGAGTCTTTGAAAGAGGAAAATACACCATCAGTACATGAATTTGGTTCAAGGTGTCATCTAGATCTCTAAACTTTCAAAGTGATATATTGAGGTCTCTAAACTTGGCAAATGGTATCATCTAGGTCTCTAAACTTTAAAGGCGATCACTGTAGGTCCTTATCTTGGCAAAATATGTCATCTAGGTCCCTAAACTTGACAGAAGGTGTTATCTAGGTCCTAAGTAATGTAGCTAATTCAAGTATAACTTTTTCTAAAAATATAAATAGAATATTCTAAAAATTGTATCTTTTTCATACAATCTCAGATGAAGATGATGTTATATAAAAATTGTAGCTCTTGATGAGATCTACAACTTTTTAGTTTTGAGTTTTTTAATTTGAAGTCACTAAGATGCTCAAAAAAATGAAATAAATTTTCAGCAGTATATTAATCACATAAACGCTTGTTATTTTGAAAAAATTATATCTTTCTTATATCTTATTAAATTGAGATACTCTCTATATGAAAGCTGTAGCACTCAATAAGTCTATAATTTTTGAGTTTTGAGTTTTTTTAATTTGAGGTGGTTAAGATGTTCAAAAAAATTAAAATCTAAAACCACTATACATGAACTGAAATCAATGGTTTAATTTTTTAAGCATCTTAACAACCTCAAACTAAAAAACTTAAAACTAGAAAGTTATAGATCTCGTCAAGAGATATAATTTTTATATAAAAATCATCTTCATCCAGAATCATATGAAAAAGATACAATTTTTAGAATATTCTATAGATTATAGTTACAGTACCTAAAATTATATTTCTTTTTTAAAAAAATTATACTGAATTAGCTACAGTACCTAGAATCTGGATGAAACCTTCTGCCAAGTTTAGGGACCTAGATGATACTTTTTGCCAAGTTTAGGGATCTCGCAGCGATCGCCTTGAAAGTTTAGGGGCCTAGATGACACCCCTTTGCCAAGTTTAGAGACCTCTAGATATCACTTTGAAAGTTCAGGGACCTATACCTTGAACCAAATTCATGTACTGGTGGTGTATTTTGCTCTCTTCAAAAAGACGAGGGGCAGGTGACTAGCTAGTATACGTGTTTGAAGGATATATGACGCGGTAACTCCTCGCCATGCTCCTGATCTGGGACAAGTGCTGAGGAGACAGCAGATCCGATGCCGGCATGGCCAGAGCGTCCCTCGCCATCCTAGCAACGGTCGGGTACTTCACTTCATTCTCCTTCCACCACTGGAGGACATCGAACCCGCCAGTTCCTTCTCCATGAGCGACCACGCCGTCCCCAATGTAACGCTCCAGTTCGTCCATGGTGGTGCTCTGTTGCAAGATGCCGTCCACATTCATTGCTGCAGGGCTTGCTCCTCCTGCCATGCCGCCCTCGCTGTAGGCGCGGAACATGTCCCCAATCTTTTTGCCAACTATGGAGAAATTGGCCGGCGCAACCGATTCATCGAAAACCTCAGAGAACACGCTCCTCACACCCTCCAGCTTAAACCTCGGGTCCAGCACGGCAGGAATGGACAGGTACAAGTACGAGTCCTCCAGGAACTTGTCCAGCTTACCTTGAGCCTCGAGGAGGACGACGTTGGCGTCTTCCCCAGGGCTGAACCCTCCCTGCGCATATGCTATCGCTTTCGGGACGTTCCGGCAGGCGTCCATGGCTTCGGACTGCACGACGTCGCGCATCTTCTTCACCTCCGCAAGGCAGATGCTGGCGGTTGCGCAGCCGGGACAAGAGATGGCCTCAATGGCCTGGTATATCGTGCCGAAGATCTTCCGGAGTAGATCAGTGAACAAGCTCTCCTTGTGCCTTCTGAGCTTCTTGCTGACCCTGTTGAGCATGATGGGTTGATGATGTCTGTCTCTAGATACTCTGATTTCTGAAAGCATCTCGGTGAGCTGACTCTCACTGCAATCTGCAGGTCCCGGCTCCTCCTCCAGTTCTTCTTCCAAGGCTGGATGATGCTCTGAATGTTCCTGGTGAAGCACTTCCAGGGCACAGTAGTAGGAGTACCATCTCCTGTCGTATCTCCCGACGTGATTGAGTCCCAGCTCTGAAAACCTTCGAGCGCGCTCCTCATGGCTCAGCCGCAGGCTCTTTAGAGTGTTCAGACATGCCACTTCGTTGTTGCCATCGAGAGAGACTGCCTTGTGAATCAGCGTGGCAGCCGAGTTCAGCACGTCGCTGGTGTAGCTGACAACAACGGGCACGGCCTGGTCCAGGAAATCCTGCCGTCGTCATAGACGACGCTCCTGGAGCTCCTGGCACCACGCGACGCTGAAAAGACGACGACGGCCTGGGAGAAGAAGACCCCTGCGCCGGAGTTCTTCCTCCAGCACGGCGGACGTCGTCAGCAGCGAGAACTGCTCCAGGACCCGGTCGGGCACGTCCAGACAGACCTCCTCCGCCGCGCCCAGCAGCGCGCTGTGGTTGTACGGAGGGAAGGGCGCCACCTTGAACACCTGCATGATCCTGTTCTGGAACGCCCACTCGTCGTCGACGAACTGGCACGCCATGTACAGAGCTCTTCCTTCGCCGGCGGTGTCTGTTACCCCCGTGGCCAGGCTGATCTGAACCGGAAAGCGTGCTAGCATCTCCTCCAGCTGCCTCGTCGCCTCTTCGGCATGGCTGTGGCAGATGCCCTCGACGGCAGCACGCGACGACGGCATCTGGAAGAGGGGGTTGAGGCCGCGCACGAAGCGCCTGAAGCACTCGTCTTCGACGATCGAAGAAGGGTAGCAGACACCGCTAATATAAATCGTGTATGGAGAAGACGTAAAAAACAAATGTGGGCCCACACATAAAAAAAACCGCTAATATAAATCGTGTATGGAGGCCTTCCAATCCCTTTAAATTCTCTTCGAAAAAGGTGTTTATATATGTCGATTTGTAGCGTGACTCCAACAAAACGGAAAATTTTAGTCGCTGAGGGAGGTTATCAAATGTGCACAACATCACCAATAATTCTTAAAAAATTAATTCGTAAATCAATAAGTTTTAGGTGGGTAAAAAATGTTGAGCATATCTGTTAGGTTTCACCAAATGTTTTCAAAACCTTTGCTCCTAAAATATAAAAGACAGTTTTGTATCAGCAATCCCAAACTATTTCTAAATCAGCTCAATTACTTTTATACTTTCTTTCTCTTCTGTAGGTTTGTATTGGAACTCTATCTTACTCCTTACTTTTCCCCATACTCCAGGTCTGCTAATAGATACGTGCCTATGTTTTCACACTCTGGATTAGTTTTCCCAAGTGTGGAAAGATTGAGAGCTACTGAAGAGTAGTTTTTTTTCATTCTTGTCAAAACATCGGAATTGGGAGTGGGTCTTGAAAACTATTAGAAGTGATATTTTGGAAACTGTTGAAGTAAACCAACAAATGTGCTCTCAACTTTTCTTAGCAACATGGTGAAGGACCGAAAATGGCGACCAGAGGGAGGGTGAATGGGAATCTCAAATTTCTTTCAAAATATTCAGCCGCTGTCCCAAGTTTGACCCCCAAAAGCAAACTCACGCAAGAATGATCAATCCACGGCCTAGAGGCACAGTGGGACCATCGAGAGATAACCAAATCAAGCACTCGATGGATCTCCGAAAAGTGAGCACTCAACTCATACAGAAAAGGAGAGAGTGGCCAATCCAAAATACTCAAGCCAACTTGTGACAAGAGCACTTAGAAATAAAGCACGTGAAGTTAGGAACCCAACGCAAAAAGCGAAACTCGAACCGGATCACGAACACCCAAGAAACAGAAGAAAACAACATTACTACAGTACCAGAGGACTATCTGCTATAGTACTGCGGACAGTCTGCTACAGTAACAGCGGGCTGTCTACTACAGCAAAGGGCGGACAGTCTGCTACAATCCCCCGGACTGTCCACAGGTCAAAAATCAGCAACTCGACTTCGTGGAAAGGGTTCTGTTCTTGGGCGAAAAGTGGGTGGTGGGCAGTCTGAGACCAAGGTGCAGACAGTCCGCAATTCAAAGAGTAAACCAGGCACAGAAAGCACTTGAACTGACCCCGATGGCCGGACTGTCTGGGGATGAAAATTAGCTCGTTAGGAGCCCATCCAAGATTGTTGTAGACCCAACGAATTAGTAGTTCCCAACCGCGGGTGGAGTGAAATCCAACAAAAAAATCAGTAATAAAAAGAATAAAAAAAGCTTTTATTGAATCATTTAAGTTATAGAAAAGTTATCAGACTCCTGAAAATTGCCACAACATAAAATCGCTCGGATCTTGACCAAATCAAAACCACTGCAACCAAATTTGAACCACATGATCTCAAGGCAGTTGGAGAGCTATCTCTAAGAGATCATCACTCATGGTTTGGCCAATCAACAGGAAAATCAGATCACGCGAAGAAAACTGAGAAAAATGCCCATACACCTTGATTCGACCCGATCTAAGAATTCGTAAGGATTTAAACAAATTTCTTCGGTGGAAAGAATCAACCCACGACCTAGATCAAGTAGAAACAAATGGTTCGAATCGAGATACACCACAGATCAAGAACGAAGTGAGAAGGGAAAAAGAGGAAGAGCAAGGACGCGAAAAACTCAATTCGAATTTCGTAAAATCTGCTCACAAATCGAATCTTGGAGGACACGAGGAGATAAGGGCCTCCATTCCCACTCGATCACATGTTCGATTACACAGTTGAAGTGGCTAGAATCTCCTGCGGACCTCTCAAGCGCACTAGAGGAAGGGGAAGACCTACAAGGAAGAAATGAGAAAATACTGAAGAGATGAGAGCTGTTTGGGGCAGCCCTCCCTTATTTAATGAGGCTATTACACATTTCCAAATTACTCCTGCATAATTAGAGCGAACCACCTAACCCTAAGGCATTATGGTCCAATTTGAGGTAATCTTCATCCGACGGCCACTGCGCCCTTCATGATATAGCTTCGCCTCGATGTGAACTCCTCGATGCCGCCACGTGCCATCCGTTCCGCCTTGGAACTTCCGCCTGGGTTTTGAGGCCTAAACCCAGAAACCGTCCACCGATGGTTTTGAGGCCCAAACCAGCAAACCGGCCTCCCAAGTAGCGTACTCCATATGCGTGCCCCACAACTTGACACGTGTCACCGCCATCCTTGACCGACCGGCCGCCAAGTCCTCCTGAGCCTCCGCTCGACCTGCACGTCTGCCGTCTTGACTAGGTCAACACAGTCACTCCTCCATGTATACTTGCACTTGTCGATGTCCCCAGGTGTCAGTCACCGCGGCTGGTCTTCCGGCGCTCCGGTTCCTCAGTCCAAGCCTCACGTCCGTCCTTCACCGTCCCCGGTCCATCGGCACAACCTGTCTCTACCTACCTTCACCTCGCCATCGACCACTGCCTCCGAGCACCACACCTGCGCACCACAAGCCAAGATACATGTTGTACAACCCAACTCGCGCCACGGTTAGTTCACCGAAGCGCCAGCACGTTGACAATCACTCATCACAAAACTGAACCACAAGGGCACATATCAACCTTATGTTCGCACATGGAAAACTCAATGGTTTACCATTTTTTTTTGGATCTATTGGAGATGCTCTTAGTGTTTAGTAGGTAAACCAATTTTAGTTTAGTTTCAATAATTTATGGTTTTTTGTGGGGTCCACATGTTGATTAGCCATACTAATTTGCCTGAATTATATTTTCCAAGTACTACAAAAAAATATGTTTACAAACGTCTTCTATTTTTTCAGGGTCAGTTCATTTAGTAAACCATGTCTAACTAAGCCGGGGAACACTGAAGCTTACGAAGCACATGTGGAAATATATTTCTAGCGGCAATTGTATTAAGTAAACGACCTCCAGAAATATATGTATTTTTATGGGGTTGTCGGCTTCAGAATACCACCCCTGAAAAAATTATTTCCAGGATGGTTCTCTTAAGCCGGTCGCTCCTAGAAATCTTCTATTTCTCGATTGAGTCCATTGTACAAAAGCCATCTTTCTTCCTCATGAAAATTGTAGAGGCACCATTCTTGAGCTTACTTGGAGGCAAAAAAATTGCAAAATAGTTAGGAAGGTTTTGCATTTAAAATCTTTAGAGGAGTTGGCTTTAAGAAGCAATAAGATAATGCAATCCCTAATGCAAAACTAGATGCGACCGGCCTATTGGACCAGATGCAACGGTGATGGTGAGCCCAAAAAAGATAGATCAATCAAGAATATGGCTAGGGTAGAGAGATTTGGCTACGGCAAAGCCAAAGCGATCGTTTCCATGCAGAGTTGCAAAAATCTTCACACACCACTAAGGGCTTATTTGGATGCCCATATATCCACCTCAATCCATGTGTGTTGGGTGGGTTGGTGTAGAATTCAATTTGTATTCCATCCTAACCCATGCTAACACATGGATTGTGGTTGATACATGGGCATCCAAACACCGGGCCACAAACAAACCAAAGAAGGTATCACGCTTTTGTGGTAAAGAGTGGCTAGATTTACAAGAAAACAAGCAAATAATAACTAATCACGCTTACGTAACGAAGGATGCCTTGTTTTCAAGCGAACTAGCAAAGTAACTATCAAATCTCTCGTCTGGGAGGGACCTCGTTGCATTGGGGCAAGGACATCGGCAGGTTGTCTTAGGTCGGCCGCCAAGCCTAAGGTGCCATCTGTTGGATTAGGAGATGATGGAATAGCAACATGGGGTTGGAAAAGTAAAGATTAGAGAAAAAAAGGTATTAAATGTAAATTTGTTGATTGGATGTTGGATACCTCAGCCGTTACCCCATATTTTATATGGAGTATAGATGATCTTATCCTGTTGAATGGTATTTTTTATGTAGTTCTATAGAGTTTTTCTTAGTTTAGACCAAAGCAAGCATGGGCCAATTCTAAAACTAGCCTGGGGCTTTGGGCCCAATTTAAGTATCAAAACACATGGCATTCTACATTTGTAGGTGAAGTAATCAAAATGAAAGTCTACTTATGGGCTTATGGCTCACAGTGTTCACCATGACAAGAATTTGAGAATAAAACAAAAATCCAAGGAAATGTCAACATGAATGCTCTTGCACAAAATAAAAAGCGACACATGCACAATGATCATCCGGAAGTATTTGGAGATTAATTAAATGCCAGATTTTTCTGCTTGAGTTGGGCAATGTAAGCAACCAGAAATATAAAGACATACGTCCCGAAAAGCTTGGCTATGTTCCAGGCAAGCGTGGCGAAGAAGCTCCTGAACCTCCAGTTGTTCCAGTCCAGATGAGAGCTCGTGGACGGGTAGAGTCTCCAAGCGCGCGAGAAGCCAAACCTTCGATACATCACCCGCATGAACCTGAGGTCGTGGGCGAGCGCTTCGTTCCCGTAGAGCACCAAGGCCGAGGTGGCGACGGCAACGATGACAACAGTGACCAAAGAGATGTCCCACATCACCACGCTGACTCCCAGCGCGAAGGCGACGATGACGCTCTTGAGGGCGACGTGGAAGAACCGCACGGCGCGCTGCGCGTAGATGCGGCGGACGAGCGGGTCCACGTCGTCCCGGTTGCTGTACTCGGCGAGGCTGAACGTGGCCGCCACCGAGCAGTAGAAGGCGAGGATGTCGGCGATGACGAAAACCTTGAAGCCATAGCGGCTGGCCAGCGCCGGCGTGCCTGCCCTGTTGCCATCCGTCTTGTACGACCCTGGCATGGTGAACGCCGCGGCGAAGGTCACGGTCGCAATCAGGGCCGACGCAACCAGGACACTTTCGTCCAATTCTGCTGCTTTCTTCTTCTTCTTCGGCGTTCTTGTCTCAGTCGACGGAGCTGGGTCATCTGCTCGTCGGTCCTTTTTGCGTTATTTGGTATTTCATGTCACGTCTGCCGGCACTGAAGTAAGCCCCGGAGTGAGCCAATACCCTGACCATCCATTCCGTCGGGTTCTGCAAGCATGCATCCAAATGTCAGGGCCTCTGTCTCGACTGTCTAGGATGTTATGCCTCTTCTTGCAATCGCTTGCATTCATACAGCTACAGCTGCTAGTTCTCTTTTTTCATATTGTTAACTTTTGAGTAGAGTGCACTAACGGTTTAGATTCTCAAACCTGCTTGGGTGTGTCATCCCAGTATAACTTGCAAATTGCCGTTTTATGTCTTCAAACTTATTCGATTTTGTCACTCGGGTCCCTAAAGTTGTAAATCGTCTGTTTAGATTCTCAATTTATGTTCTTGTCTCACAACCAGCCTAAATAGGTCTAGACTAGCGCCCGTATGCAAATGTAGCATACATGTTGACATATGTGCCCCTCATGTTAGCACCATCTCCCTCCTCTCTCCTCTCCACTCAGCTCTCTCTCTCTCTCTCTCTCTCTCTCTCTCTCCCCCTCCCCTGTCTCATTTCTCTCCTCTCACAAGCTCAAGGCCTAGTGGCAGCGTGGCTCGGGTGGCATGGCTGGGCCAAGGGTCAAGATATATAGCCGGGGTTAGCGTGCCCAATTGGCCATGGAACACTCGGCCACAGTGGAACAAGTTTGAGAATCTAAATAGACGATTTGTGAGTTTAGGGGTCGGGATGGTCTAGCCAGACAAGTTTTAGGACTTAAATGTGCGATATGTGAATTTAGTGACCAGGATAAGACAGCCAAATAAGTTTGACGACTACCAATAGACTTTACTCTTAATTTTTAACACGAAATTAAACTTGCTGGATGCATGCATATATACCTTGCGAGAGCCGAAAGCATTTTCTTTCTTTAGCTTGCATGCAATGTCGAGTGGTGTGTGGCCATCTTTGTTGACATGGTTGAGCTCCACATACCTGTTCCCAACGAGATGGCTGAAACTAGACTCGTCCCTATTCTGCACTGCCAGGTGTAACGCAGTATTTCCGTCTTTGTCCTTCATATTAAGAATGCTCCTGAACGCTGGGCTCGGTTTTCTGCATACCAGCTCGACTACGTTCATCTTCTTGTTCTCAACGGCGACATGAAGAAACGTCCTACCCATATCATTGTCACGCAGAGCCGCATGTGAATAGTCATCTTCTTCACCGACCAATGCGTGTATTGCGTCCATTGCTCCAACGGAAGCAGCTATGTGTATGGGGCACATCCCATTGCCGTCCACCGCCTTCTTCCTCATGCCAGTTGTATCTCCATCGACTAGAAGGCTTGTTACACCCTCAACTCCAACTGATGCTGCAAAGTGAAGAGGTGTACTTCCGGAGGCATCAGCTACATTCCTCAGATCCTCCCAACTGACTTCATTACTTCTCAGAAGAATTTCTTGCGCCTGTAGAATCTTTTGGGTAAGATCTGCGCCATCAAGTGTTTTTTATCAGTAGTCTTGATTGATACCAAAATGTTTCCTCTCACCATCCTAGTTTATAAAGCACGACAGTGTATCAATATTCAAAATTTATAACATGTGACGATGTGGTTAGTTAACCAATAATTGTGTAACTTTTATAGTAAAAGAATTGATACCGAAATATTGGCCCTAGCCTTGACATAATCAACAACAAAATCTCATGAAAAATAACTTAAATGACATAAACAAAGTTTAACACAATGGGTAGAGTTTTCAAATATATATGGATATTGCATTTAAAGAGAGAGAAAGAGGGAATAGATAAGTAACTTTGATTAGTTATATGTACTCAGCATGAACTTCATACTATCTCATAAAATTTAAACTCAAGCATGAACAAACAGATCAATACTTGAGGCTTACATTCCCATTGATAGATGAATTTTGCTAGAATGAGATTGGGTGTTAAGGCTACATTGATGAAGGATAGGGAGTTAATGATGCTTTGAGACGTGCGAATGAGAAAACATTTAAATCATATAAATATAAGTACTATGAAATGGAGTGAATATAAGATAGATAGAATGTTCAAAGTGTAGCTTATATACATCCGTGTGAGAAGTCCATTTTAACCATCAAATTACGCGGTTTGATTTTGGCCATGAAATTCAAAAACCAGAAATTGAAAAAGTTCACATTTGGGTATCTAGCTACTTTGATGATTTGCTTTGCTCGCGTTGGATGACACATGACAGTGAGGCCTACATGACAGCTTCAACCTATTTCTCTTTCCACTCCCCCTTTCTCTCTCTCATCTCTCTTTTGAGGCCCACATGATAGCTTCAACCTATTTCTCTTCCCACTTCCCTCTTTCTCATCTCTCTTTTGCCTGCACCCACTCTGCCTCTTGTGACATTGATGTCGTGCACAACTTTCTCCTCCCCTCTCCCATAACTGGTCCTGCTTCCCCTCCCTCCCCAACTAGCCTTGCTCTTTCCAACCTAAGTCATGCCGCCTAGGCCTTGATGTCAGATACCTCAGACCGATGATGGAGGTGAGCAGGATCTTCCTACAACCTGGCCTCATTGTGACCGTCATCATTGTGTTGAGCCACTGGCTTCCTCGTATGCGGTTGCCATGACTACCTCTACTTTGGTGCTCATGCCCGTCTCCATGCGCACACTCGTTATTGACATCCTCTGCGTCAATGTGCTTGATGTTGTCACATAGCTTGGAGTACCAGCTTACTTCTAGACAAACCTCCCCGATGCCCGAGTATCACCTTGTTATTATCCATGGATCCACCCTCCTTGTGTAGCGTGATTCGGCAAGGAGCCAATCGATAGTGTGTAGGATAGAGATAGAGAACAAAGAGAGGAAGTACAGAGGAAGCGTGAAAGAGGACGAGAAGAGAGGAAAAATGAAGCTGATATGTGGGCTCCACTTATACGTATCGGAATGTTAGCAAAACCACCTATCAAATAAAGTAGGTAGATAGCCAATGATGTTTTTTTGTTTTGAAGAATCTGGAGGGGTCGAGACCCCTACAGTAATTTATTAAACAAAAGATTCAAACATGTGTACAATGATCGAAGATTTCTGGTTTTTCATTTCCACGTGGCCAAAATCAAACTGTGACATAGTTCGATGTCTCTAAAAAATAGATTTATCCCTTAAGTCAAATAACGCTAGATAATAATTAATACATAAAGAGTGATTTAAAGGAATCAAGGAATCATTTTTACTATGTGGGCTGACCAGCACCTCTCATGTTTACTAAGCAACATGCATCATATATTCTTACCTCTACTCCGAAGAGCTGCGACGTGTAGCACATTTTGTCCATTTGGTCCATCATATGATAAATCACTGCCAAAGGTTTTAATCAGCAGTTCAGCCATGTCGCTGTATCCCAAGAAGATAGCTAGATATAGCGGAGGCATGCCGTTGACGTCCGGGCTTTTTGCAAATCTACGCAGTTTTTTAACCTCTGCAGGTTTGTCATTGCGCTTCCTTACTGCTACGTGCAGGAGCGTCTCCAGGTCCTCTTCTCCTGCATTATTCTGAATTTCCGTTTCCACTCCTGCTTGGCTTCTGCGAAGCGACAGTTCAGTTACTAGATTTAATTTTTTTAAGGAGCATGTAGTAACTATATATACGTTCACAAGGGAAATATCATATATTTTATTGACGCTAGATTGATATTGCAAATATTATTTTGTTATTTTCTATAAATTTGGATAAAATTAGGACAATTTGAATAAAAAACTAGGAATCCCCTTATTATATTTAAGGGCTGTGGGAGTAGAATGATATAGACTTGTTGTTGAAGTCATCTTTTATGTACCTTGTCTATTTGACGTGAATTAGTTAGCAACTTTACCTTAACCATTGAGGCTGTCCTTGGCTGTGCTATTAATTTATAGCTACATGCTTTGGTATTTAGTGCAGCGATATATTCATCGTAGCTAAGGCTTTAGGTAGCTCAGCGCCTCAGCCGATAAGGAGGCTACTCCTTACGTCTATCTTATGTGAGAAAAAGGTTCTTATTAGATACCACTCTTTTAATATACACCACACAATGCAATGCATTGAGAGTCGACTATAAGTAGGCTTTAGCTAGCTTAGCGGGATAAGGAGGCTTAGCTTTTGGGTTCTATATATAGCTATTTATAAGTTTGAATCTATCTAATGAGCAAAAAATTGTGAAAATTCTATCAATTGGGATATAGCTAGTACGTATTAAGCAGCTTTAGTAGGATCAAATAAGCAATATTGCAAAAATGGAGTGAGCATGACTTATCACAAATATAGATGTACTTTTGCCATGAGAAACTTTTTTTTTGAAGAGTCACATGAGAAACTAATTGCTGAAGTATAAATGGATTGCTAACATTTCTCTGGACATTATTAGCTTTTGCTTGTAACTGATTGATGCATGTAAATCAATGTTACGTCAATACTAAAGGTCATGTAATTCTAGTAGCGTAGTAGTACACTACATGACATGACCTTTGCCTATTGAACTCTATCTAGCGCTAAAGTACTAACCATATCAGTCCACTTAATCACTACCGAACACTGGCTGTTTGCCGTGTACCCATGGCACGCGGCAAAGACACGAAGTGTTGTACTCGCAAATGCCGCACGGCAAAAAAAAAAAGACGGCAAAAACAGTTTGCCGAGAGTTATTCATCGAAAGCACTCGACATAGAATTTCAAAAAAAAAAAAAAGCCGCCCGGCAAAGGCTCTCCCGCCGGCGCCACCACCACCACGTCGTTGCTGGAGACGGGGCGCGGTGGATGCCGCTGTCGCCGGAGACGGGCGGGGGAGGCCGTCGTCGCCGGAGACGCCGCTGGAGAGGCCGTCTTCGCTGAAATCGGGCGCTGGTGAGGCCGTTGTCACCGGAGCCGCCGTGGGGGAGGCCAACCTCGCCGAAGATGCCGTGGCGAGGCAATCATCGCCGGAGCCGCCGCTGGGCGAGGCCGCTGCCGCCGGAGATGCCATGGGTGAGGCCGTCCTCGCCGGAGCCACCGCGGGGAGGCCGCCCTCGCCGAGACGCCGCGGGTGAGGCCGTCCTCGCCAGAGCCACCGCTGGGGAAGCCGCCCTCGCTAGATTCGCTGGGCGGTGAGGCCGACCTCGCCTGTAAGCGCCATGGGGAGAGGGAGAGAAGCCGCCCCGCTTGCCCGCTGTGGAGAGGAAAAGGGG
The DNA here is from genome assembly GCA_015844335.1 of Chrysopogon serrulatus. Taxonomy (NCBI): domain Eukaryota; kingdom Viridiplantae; phylum Streptophyta; class Magnoliopsida; order Poales; family Poaceae; genus Chrysopogon; species Chrysopogon serrulatus. Next base: position 108,273 of record JADLZL010003946.1, read on the forward strand.
GAGGGGGGAGAGAGAGGAGGTGCACCACCTGCACCGTGGAGAGGGGAGAGGCAGAGAGAGGGAGCGCCATGGGGGGAGGAGGGAGGGGTGCCGGCCGCCTGCGCCTTGAGTGAGGAGGGGGAGGGAGTGATGGCCTCCCAAACCCTAGTGCTTCTTATATATTGTAGTCCTCATGGGCCTGTTGGGCCTCCTGGGCTCCGAATTTGCCGAGTGCCCTAGGAATGGCACTTGGCGAAGCCACATTTTGCCGAGTGCCAGACAAGGGGCACTTGGCAAACCATTTTTTTAATTTTATTGTTTCTTTCTTCTCCTTATTTTTCATAACATGTTGTTCTATATTTATTCCGATACACTTTGAAAATATATTGTTAAATTCACTCAACAATATGTATTTGATTTCTGAACTCATACTATTCCATTATTTATGCAGTTATAGCTCAAATACAATTTATATCAATTAAAATTCTATAATTACACTTAATACATTAAAACTATCAGATGATTCCAAAAAATACCAAAATTTCACATGAAACAATTTATGTTCTCTATTACCTATACAAAAACTTTAGAAAGTTTCATCAACTATAAAAGAGATATGTAAGATTTATGAACAAATTTACTTTCACTTTGTCATATGAAGAAATGACCAAAACAAACATTGTACATCTTGATGAGTTATACAACTTTGTAGTTGAAAACTTTTTCATTTGAATCAATTTACTGCTTCAAAATATGATTTGAAAATTATCTTTGCATAGTGTCAAAAGAACACTCGGCAAAGAAGCTCTTTGCCGAGTGCCACGTGGCACTCGTGTCTGAAAAAAACACTCGGCAAACCATTTGATACTCGGCAAAGAGCCGAATTCTGGTAGCGAATAATAGAACAAAACATTTATTCATCCTTCATTGTTTGCAGTCATTCGGTAGGGATCTGATATGGACTCAATCTGTCGTAGCTGCACAACTTAGAATAGCATGACTAAACATTATGTGATAATCGATTCCAAAAAGAATTAGAGTACAAACTGTTTTCGTGGTCCGCCACTCTCTCTTATGACCGTGCAGAGTCGAAACTCAAAACGAATTCAAAAAGATGAAACAATCATTAATAAAATTATAAAGCTCTATTACCCATACAAGTTAGAGTAGCACATATCCATGTGCAGAGTACAGAGTTCTATTCCAAGACCAATTGGAATGTATAACATCATCGCCAAATAAATCTCTAAACTGCAAATTGTCAAATTAACTATGCAACTGAATGCATGTCCTATTGCAATACACGTGTATGTTTGCTAATAATATTAAAGACAAAGTGGATTCTTCCAGTTCGTCATATATTACTTTCCACGGCACCCTCGCACCTTTTCCTATCCTATCTCTGACTAAGATTTTTTAGTCGCACCGTGTACGCATGACGCAATCCTCAGATAATCAAAGAGCATCACATGCTCATACGAGATAGGCACACGTTCACACACATTATGCATAGTCCAATTTCAAGATGAACTTAAAGGCATAATGCGATCGTTGAATAAATATGTGAGTCGCGCAAGCCATCCAATTGACTGTGCAACAAGTTATATATCTCTGTGGCTAAGCAGGAGAAAAAAATTACTCTCTAATGTAAAGGTTATTCCTATTATATTGTTTCTTCTTCTGCCTCTGCTTCTCTTTGGTTGTCCCGGGTCCCAAAACTCTGACGGATCCTCCTCCATCAAGCACCGGCTTCCCTCCCATCTCTGGCAGCATATACCCGCTGCCTCCGTCACGCTAACCAATCCATTTAGGAGCTCCGTCGCCGGCTGCTGTACGGTCAGCGCGTGATACCCCACGCCTCTACTTCACCTCGCTGCTCGATGTACCCACCACAAGCCCACCTCATCCGAGGCTCCCATCCTCCCCCAAACCCAATCTTGTGATCTTGCCGTCAACCCCATGCCACCACCGTCGGCACTTGCCATCCGGTTATCCTACCCTGTCGTCTCGCTTGCCGTTAGTCAACCCGCCACCCGCTTGTCAAGGCGGCCAACCCTGGGCCCCTCCATTTTCAAGGATGCTGGATACTAGTCGCCTAACGACTGGTAGGGCCAGCGCCCTAGGGGCAGGCGAACGGGCAGCTGTCCCAGGCCCCCAAAACCAAGGGGCGGGTTATTTTGATACCATTACAATTTTTAAAGTTTAGAGAAGTACTATTATTATTCACCTATTCTGAACTTTACCATTACAATTTTTTCTCTGTTTGAAAAATGTCACGATATACGCTTTGGGAGCCCTTGGGCCCAGCTGCAGCGCACGAAGAAGTATTTCCATATGGACGATATTGCCCTTTGCTACTTCCCTCTCTCTACTCACTACCGCGTGGACCCCACTTGACATCCCCTTCCTCTCCTCTTTTCTCCTCTCTCTCCTACGCGTGGACCACACACGGCGAGGGGTGGTCTGGGCAGCAGCAGGCTCATCCTGCTGAGGCACAGCGCGTTGGGGTTCCCGGCCGCGTCCATGTCACCGCAGAGTGGGCTCGGGATGCTTCCGGGGAGCCACTTCCCGCCAGACGCGGCGGCGGCGGCCAGGTTGAGCCGCACCGCCTGCACCCGCTCGAACGACCCCGCGGGCCGCCTCCCACGCGGCCGCCTCATCCATGTCGTGGCTCGTCCCGGCGTCGCAGAGCAGGCACGTCCCCCACAACGCCGACGATGACGCCGACTTGGATAGCGGCGACGCGGCCGTGAACACGAACTGCGCCCACCCGTTCTCCGCCTCCTCGGTTGCCAGCCGCATGGGGTCGGTCACCGAGGAGCGCCGTCCATGCCACGCGCGCCTGCGTGTGCGGTGGCCGCCACTAGCAGGTCTCATCAGCAACTCCAACCCCAGACAGGGCGGAGAGCTCGCCGGAGGAAGTCGATCGATCATGTTTGCCGCGTCAAATTTTCTAGGCGTCTCGATTTTAGGACGTACGTGTGCAACAAGAAAATAATACTACAGCGTGTGCACCAAGAGTAAAAGCTAGCTTGCCTGGGAACCGAAACTTCACCGGCGGCCTGCCGTAGTCCTGCTTCGACGTCGTATGGCTGCTCCTCCTCCTCCACCTGCTGGCCAGCTGCTTGGTACGCCGCGCCATTGCGAGGGCGTTCAGCTGGTGGTGCGGCGGACCACGGCGTGATGGAGTCTGCCATTTTTTGTTGAATAATACTAGTCGTGAGCTAGCTAGGCAGCTAGCTCTACTTATAACTTGCTCTGTATATCCCGTGACGATTGCTTGCACACGAAGCTAGCACGAAGCTTTCACAGCATTGCTGGTTGGAAAATATTGCCACAGAGAGGACTTTGTTTGGGAATTGGGAGGCCAACCTGCCCGTTGAATACGTGCCCAACCTGCCAAACCAACGGGTGCTAGGTCACAGCTGCGCTAGCTAGTGGCAAGAATATACTACTAGCTAGTTGGTACCGCATGCCAGAAACTAAGTCTTCCTCCAAGCTTTAACGCGGTCCGATTTGTTTCTGTGTAGGTTCTCGACACATGCATGCATCCCGACTCCGATCGTCAAAACATCCGCGGTATTAGGTTGCGTGATACGGATCAACTATCCGTATAATTAAACCAGTTGGATGTCGTCATAGTTTACACGGCGATGTTTTTCGTCAGTCAGACGAACTGAGGATAAAACTAAATCAGGAAACTCTGGTAGAAGTATTAAGATAAAATTTTCCCTAATGTCTCGCCTTGGTTTGGAGTAAGTTCTCTCCTACTTCTTGCCTCTGAGTGAGACCCTTCTCTTGTTGGCTCAATGATACTCCCTGGTCTCTCATTTTTGCCAGGCCTAAGACTGTCTCCAACAGAGTATACCTAGATCGGAGACCTATTGCATAATATGGATCACGCACTGTAAAAAAAGATGGAGACCCAAAACTCGCGTGTCAACAGGTGACCCAAAAGCCAACCCGTCCCTCTCTCCTCGCTCTGTCTCTTGGTTAGCATCAATGGTTGCCGTGGAGGCCAGGGTGAAGTGTGGAAATCCGAACGCGGTTCAGGGTTGGGACTTGGGAGGGCACGCTTCTTGGTTAGCATCCGCCGACGTGGGTATAGTCAGAACACAGAGCAACTGACGGGTCGAGCAGGGAATCTATGTTTCCGTGCTTTGTTTTGATCCCACAAAACATATCTTATGTCGACTTATGGTCTATTTGAATTCATTATTATTACTAAAAAATATCAGCTAAAATTAGTACAAATATACCTTGAATTAGCTGATAGAGAGTATTTTTTGTACTTTCCATACTAAAGAGTAAAAAATAAAAAATCAATAAATGGGCAGCGTCAAAGACTAGTCCGTGGACACTTAAGTTCAATGACCAAAAAAAAAAGAGGTCACTGTACATGACTTGGGAATCTTGGACTTATAGACAAAGTTCGAAGACTAAAAATAGAGGTCATTATACCAAAGTAAGTTAGATTATCAGTTGACTTAAAAAAAAAAGTGGCGACTATTAGTTGCTTCGCTGCTGTGCTGCAAAGGCGAGCAACCAAAAAAAAAAAAAAAGGATATTACCACAGTTGACACACCGCAGCTGAAAGCATGACTACTCGCATGACTACTCTGCATGCGTTTGCCCTCCTGCTCCTGCTACATGCATCTTCCTCCTTGGAGCAGGAAATGGCTGGCGACCGAAGAGCCCTGCTGGCGATCAAGCTGGAGCTCTCCGACCCCATGGGCTGGCTGAGCTCGTGGAACAGCACAAGCTCCGATGTCTGTCACTGGGCTGGCGTGACATGCAGCCGCCGGCACCCTGACAGAGTGGCGTCGCTGGATTTGTCATCGAGACAGCTCTCGGGCATCATCTCTCCAGCGATCGGTAACCTCAACCTTGCATCCAACATGCTGGTCGGCGAGGTGCCAGGCACCATCGGCCATCTACGTCGCCTGCACCAACTCATTCCATGGTGATATCCCTCGAGAAATAAGCAACTGCTCCAACCTTGTCCGCCTCAGCCTCGCGGTCAACCAACTGGAAGGTGAAATTCCTGCTGGGCTTGGCCTGCTGTCTCAGCTTCACTTCCTCTACATCGACTACAATAATTTAGTAGGGAGCATCCCACCATCACTTGGTAATCTTACCTTGCTTCAGATTCTTGATGTCCTTGAGAACAGACTAGTAGGGAGCATACCTGTAAGTCTTTCCCATTTAGATCATCTCACAAAAATTCAGGTGGGGGTATAAATAATATCTCCTGCACAATTCCACCACTGCTTTTCAACAAGTCATCACTTCAATATTTCGGAGTTGCATCGAACAAGCTGCATGGAAGCTTGCCAGCTGATGCAGGCGCCAACCTGCCCAGTCTCAGAATTCTCCTTTTGGGTAACAACCGGCTGTCTGGAACAATTCCAAGTTCACTTGGTAACGCTACCATGGTCGAAAGGTTAGATCTTAGCCATAGCAGATTCCAAGGGAGGCTGGCACCGGAGATAGGGAAGCTGTGCCCGTTTCAAGTAGCGATGGGTGTAAATCAACTGAAAGCAGAAGATGAGCAGGGTTGGGAGTTCTTCACGCTGTTTACAAATTGCACCCGCCTTCAAATGATCGATCTACCCTTGAACAGGTTAGGAGGAGTGCTTCCTACTTCCATTGCAAATTTTTCAACACAGATCCAATGGCTCAGCATCGGGGCCAATGGCATATCTGGGGTGATACCCTCAGGCTTAGGAAGGCTTTTCAACTTTAGCAACCTAGACATGGGTAACAACAACCTGCATGGTGTGATTCCTGAAGATATCACAAAACTTACAAATCTGCAAGCATTGTTGCTAGAAAATAATCAATTGTCAGGAAACATACCATCCTTCTTTGGCAACCTCACACAGCTGCAACAGTTTTCCTTGTCAAACAATAGGCTTGATGGCCCCATTCCTAGAAGCCTTGGTAACTTGATACAGTTACCTAGCTTGGATTTGTCATCCAATCTACTCACGGGTTTTATCCCTGCTGAGATCTTTGGCCTCCCGTTACTCACAGATTACCTATTGCTATTGGATAATTACTTATCCGGGGAAATTCCTACACAAGTTGGCAGCCTAAAAAATATTCACTCTCTCAATCTGTCAAAAAACAACTTTTCTGGAGAAATACCAGCTACAGTTGGTGACTGTGCAAGTCTGGTGTACCTTGGTTTGGCTGACAACTCCTTCACAGGTAGCATCCCCCAGTCTCTTGGTAATCTTAGAGGCCTCAGCACACTGAACCTCACAAGGAATGCCTTGACAGGCAGAATACCACAGGAGTTGGGAAATATCAATGGTTTAGAGGAATTATATCTGGCACATAATCATTTGTCTGGAATGATTCCAAAAGTTCTTGAGAGCACAAGTAACTTGGTTGAACTAGACCTCTCCTTTAATAACCTTGATGGTGAGGTTCCAACCCACGGGGTGTTTGCTAACATGACTGGATTCTCAATGGTTGGAAATGAAGGGCTTTGTGGAGGCATTCGAGAACTAGAATTACCTCCATGTCAGGATATGCCACAAAAGAAGCGGCATCATGGACTGCTTAGGGTTGTGCTTCCCATTGCTGGCACTATTATATGCATATCTCTTCTATTATTTGTGCTCTTTCTGTTAAAGTGGAAAAGAACACCTGAAAAGACCAAAACTGATAGCCTTATCGGGTTGACCGACAAGTATCCAAGAGTTTCCTACCTTGAATTGTTTGAAGCAACTGATGGATTTGCACCCACGAATCTGGTAGGTGCAGGAAAATATGGTTCTGTATATAAAGGAAGGCTGTCTCTTCCGGCACTCAGAAATGCTGCTGTAGCTGTCAAAGTGTTCACTCTTCAGCAGTCTGGTTCTTCAAGAAGTTTCTTGGCAGAATGTGAAGCTTTGAGACAGGTGAAACATCAAAATTTGATTAATATCATTACCTGCTGCTCTAGTGTTGACACTAGAGGCAATGACTTCCAGGCAATAGTATTCGAGTTCATGCCCAACTACAGCCTGGATAGATGGCTACATCGGAAAACGGATGAGCAGCTCCACAAGTTAAATTTAATCCAACTCTTGAATATTGCAGTTGATGTTGCTGATGCAATAGATTATCTTCACAACAATAGTTGGCCATCACTCATACATTGTGATTTGAAGCCTAACAACATCCTCCTTGATAGTGAATGGACTGCTTATGTTTCCGACTTTGGACTTTCAAAACTGATTGGTGAATCCATGAACATATCTAGATCATATTTTGGAAGCTCCATAGGGATAAGAGGAACCATTGGATACGTTGCTCCAGGTAATTGTAACGTCCACTGTACTCAATTCTTAACAACTTAGTCTGTAGCTCTGTACACAAACTAGAACTGAGAATTTAATCATCAAGATACTTGTTCTTGCAGAATATGGAGGAGGTGGGCAAGTATCCACTGCAGGTGATGCTTACAGCTTTGGGATTACCCTTCTGGAGATGTTCACAGGGAAAGCACCAACTGATGATATATTCAAAGAAGGATTGAGCTTGCACTTGTTTGCTGAGATGGCCTTACCTGACAAGTTGACAGAAATTGTGGATACAGAACTATTAGAGGTGCAACCATATGAAAACACTGCAAAGTTGAAGCGCCCTCGGTCATCCGAGAACTCAAATGTGATACAAATACTAGTCCCAGGAGGCTAGTAGCACATTTATTACATCAGATAAGTCTCAGAACAGTAGTCTCGACAAACAAGGGCAATGCAAGCATGCCACAAAGAAAAGCAACCAGATTACAACATAGGTCCACCAGACCCAGAAGAGGTACTCTTCGTCAGACATCTGATGAAACCCAATGCCACAGGCTTAGTTGGGTGCGAACAGGACCTTACTCGAACGCAGCTTCGGGGTTGAAGTCCGGGTCTTCCTCTGTTCAACAAAGCAAGGGTGAGTACAAAAGTACTCAGCAAGTCCAACCTTACCCTACGGAAGTGGATAACCGTATATGCATGTGGATAAATCAAGGACAAGGCTTGGTTTTATTTTCATAAAGCTATGTTTTAACACATGCAGAGTTTTATTTCATAAATACCTTTTTGCAAAAGACATCCATTTTTCATATATAAGAGTATCTCAGAAAATGGGGGTTTGTCACAATTTTAGGTGTTGCTGAACACTCTGTTCCCACAACACATGGCTGTCAACCATTCATTTCCAAAATCACACACGCTCCTATTTTCCACTCATCCCAACCCATCTAGTTGTTGAAACCAAACCATAACCCGTCCGAGACCGCGGACACGGCTATCCAGATAGATTTTACACTCTGCAGAGGTTGTACACTTTCACCACAGGTAGGATACCGTAACTTGACACTGTCATGCAAGCACAGATCCATCAGAGCCATTACCCTCCATAGCTAAGTACTGGCGCTCACCACGGGCACACTAAGGCAACATCTCATAATACAATAATTTACAGAGCTCATCACATCTCATACATACATCTCTTAGTGTCCCGCTGCACACCTGCCTCCAGGTGATTGCCATACCAACTAGGGGGATTTAGACTAAGCCTTGCCACATACAAGGTCGAGTGGTTGTACGATAAAATGAGTTAGGCGAGATGAATCATCAACTCAGTCCTTAATCGAGACAAGGCGGATATCTTCATTCTTGACCACGAAGGTACAAGCCACAACACCACGGCATCCCACAAAGGGACCCGATCCGCCCCATCTCAAGGGTAACCGTCACAAGTAACTTGGTTCATTAACCCTTTCACAAAACCCATAGCTCATCCTCACAACTCACCCTTGTTTACTTTTCAAATCGTTATATTTGAGGAAAAATATAGTGACGAGTATCAATATGAGTACCAAGTCCTAAGCATACTAAATACAATATTTTGTCATAGCATAATATTTATTCTTAAGTTTGAACAAGGCAATCATCATGTCATATCAATCCAAGGATGGCTATTCAAACGGGTATTAACTAAGCAGCGAAAAAAATGCCGTACTTATAATCGTACATGCAATATTTAAAACGGCTTCTACGGGTTGTGTTTATAAATAGGATCAACATGCATCAAAGGGGATTAGATTGGACTTGCCTCCGTCGGCGCCCCTCGAATTCCTGCTGGTAGTTGGGGTCCTCGGGGTCGAACTCGTGGTACTCTCTCCCGGCGTCTTCGTTCTCCGGCTCGTTCACTCCGTCGGCTAGAACGCAAACAAACAAACACAATCAAAAATAGACATATACTCAAATGAGCTCTAAAAATCATAAAATTTATACTGGAGATAGATATCGATTTTAGATAAATTTAGGAAGAAGAATCAATGGAATCGGAGGTCGTATGGTGGAGATATTATATCTGGAAGGTGACTGTCTACTTAAATCGGAGAAGAAATGAAGCTTGCATTTGATTGGCTGGGTGGTTTGGACTTTACGTCATGCCCATTGGGCTGGCTTGCTTGTGTGTGTGGCTAGTATTTTGGGCTATATAGAAATAAGAGAGGGAGGGGGATACGGAAGGCATGAGACAGAGAGACAGACAGAGCACGAGCGTCGTGCTCCTCAGGCACGTCCGCCATGGCAGCTCTCTGGAGCTTCGCCATCCGGTGATTCTGGCCACCGTTTTTCAATCCAAGGACATGGGGAGGGAGAGGAGAGTTAGGGGATTCCTGTGGGCTAGCTACCTCGGCCGATTGCAGCTCTAGGAGGGAGATCGACGGGGTGCACCTCTCTCTGTTCTTGCAAGAACAGAGGAGGGGGAAGAGGAGTGACGAGAGTTGGATGGTGGAGTGAGGTGGTTCGGCAGCTCGGGATAGCGATGGGGAGCAGCTGAGTGGAGGGGAGGCGAGCAGTGGGCTCTTCTATTAGGCAGCACAAGACGGAGCTCAGCTTGCAAGCTTGGATGGGCGTCCAAGATGCATCGGCATGGCCATGACGACGCTGATACTCGAGCGGCGGCCGGTGTGCACGCCAACAAGAGCGTGAAGCAGCAGCTTTGCAGGGCACGGAGACGGTGGACGACATGGTTGGGACTTGGTGTGGTTAGCTGCTGCTGCACGGCGATGGAATGAGGTGAGCTAACAGTGGCAATGGCGTTTAGCATGTCAGCACAGATGCTGGCTTTCCTTTGCATGCTGCTGTGTGTGCTTGCTGCCAGTTCTTGGAATGAGATGAGCAGGGGCATCGCATGGTTGTAACTCGCGTGTGCAAGTGAGCGTTCTGTCTTGTGCTTGGTCTTGATTGAGTTTGCACACTGTGTGGGTGTATGCACGAGCTGCTGGAGCTGGCTGAGTTTGCACAATGTACAGGTTTGTGTACTGTGAGCTGCTGGTTGCCGTTCGGTTCAACAGGAGGGAGAAGGAGAGGGAGTGGGAGGTGGGTCCCACGGCACAAACGGCGAGGCGAGGTGGTGGGGTCGACGCGTGCGGCGTCTGCGGACGCTGTCGGCGAGGGCGAGCAGAGCGAGAGAGAGAGAGGTGGGACGGCTCGCGGTGGCGTGCGGTGTAAGAGAGAAATGTATACTGGTGATTTTAGGATGAAAATGAATTTGGGAGGATTGAAATAGAGCTCAAATGATTTTAGTTTTCAAAATAGGTTTTGAAATTATTTTTAAGCGAGTGATTTTAGGTGTTTGATTTTCGGGCTGTTACAAAAGTACGACAAAATACTGGCTTGCTTAGCTTCGATTGTCAGAGTCGGCATCTCCTGCTCAAAGCAAACCCAATCAGAAAGAATGAGCATGAAAAATGCAGCCATTGAGCTGCACAGAATCAGAGATGTGGTAATGGAGACCTGTACATAGGGTCAGCCTGATTCCCTGGCATTTTCCTGTTCCTGTATTTTTCAGACCACAACTATTCTAAGGGCAACAGAAATTTCCTCGGGGAAATGTAGTACAGTTCCTCGACAAACATAATGATAGTTTGAGGCAGCCATACAGCAACATGACTCTGAAGCAAAACAGCCATCGCTGCATGTATGAATTTGTGGGACACTGCGACTTAAATAAAAGCCGCACATGAAAATAATCTTGTCTATTTACCGACCGATGGCCAACTGTTTTCCTCTTGCTTTTCATAGAACACAGGGCAACTGGGGTGATGACTGATGAGATACAGTAGCCTCGTTCATTTAACAATTCCCAAATGATGTGCCGTCTGGTCAAATGGCTCGTCATCAGATGGAATAAACATGTGCACCTACCTCTAAATATCTCAAAAAGTACATGTAACTTCATTAGGTGATGTAATTTTTAAATTTCTTTCAGTAGTGCAGACTGCAGAAGCAAACATCAATTGACTATATATTCTACTTACATTTATCGTGTACTTTGTTTCGAGCTATGACGGCAACTTCAAAACACTTCAATTTGATTATAATAAATTGTCGATTAAAAACGTTACTTCAGATGCCAGAATAGAAACGATGACTCCCTGCTTCCCTAGCTAACAGAAATTCCACAGCACAATCCACTTGAACCGTCGAAACCTGAAATTCATAATGGGGACTGGGTGGGAGAACAGTAGATGCGAAACGTTACCTATTCGGGACGGAAAATATGTCCGTGATTTCCAGAAGGGTGTTGCAGGCGACGCGTAGGGCGATCCTATTCCTGATCGTGATCTAGATCCCGCCGCCGGTGATCTTGATCTGCTAACGCCGCCGGCCACGTGGCCACGGCGTCCCCGCCCCGTCGCCACCATTGCAGTGTGGCGCCGGCCTCCGTAAAACGTCGGTTAGCCGTCCGGGCGCCGCCGTCCAAATACTACCTTTAGGGTTGTGCCGCTTAGGGTCCGTGATCGGGAACTAGCTGCTGCAGCTGCATCGTTCATCGCGCAGGCTGCCTTGTTTGTGCCATCTAAGCCTTCACGAATGGCGTCGGCTAGGAGTGGCGAATCGGGGGGAGGAGGAGAACTTCCAAACCCTAATGTATCCGACTTGCTCCAGAGACTCCGTCTCACAGAGGAGGAGGTTGAGGTCTTGGAGTTTAGTGATGATGAAGAGACAGAAACTATGGCGCCAGTGGAATGGGCCTTGGTTGGGAAGGTACTGTCGCCGGTGGCGGTGCACTTGAACACTGTGCGTTCGGCTATGAAGCCAGCGTGGGGGAACCCGGTTGGACTGAAGATCCGGGCGATCGGCGAAAAGGGGGACAACCTCTATGTGGTGGAGTTTGGGAGTGCCCACGACAAGGAGAGGGTGCTAGCAGGCTCTCCATGGATGGTTGGGAGGTACTCGGTGCTGCTACAAGAGTATGATGAGAAGCTGAGCGCGGCAGAAATTAAATTTGACCACGTGGAGTTGTGGGTTCGCTTACTAAACCTCCCTCTTGGCTGGATGAATCGTGCGAGGGGTTCGCGAGCCATGGACATGATTGGGAGGGTGATACAGATGGATGTAGATGCTGACGGAAAGGCCAGTGGCGCGTTCCTACGTGCCCGGGTTTCTATTGAGATTGATAAACCAGTGAGACGGGGTGTCCTTCTGAGGATAAGCAGGAATGAGGAACCTCGCTGGTTCCAGGCTCAGTATGAGAGGCTCCCGTATATCTGCTTTCACTGTGGTTTACTTGGGCATTCAGACGTGGAGTGTCCAACTCCGGCGGTGCGTAATGATGATGGCAAATTACCTTACGATGTCAACTTAAGAGCCCCCGAGGAGAAGAGACGCCGGCCACAATCCTTTGCAGCTGCAGCGGCAGATTCCTTTGGAAGCGGGTCATCCTCAGGCTTCCGCCAAGCAGGTCAGGCAAAAAGGGAGGGGACAGGGGGTCACAATCTGCTAAGGGATCGCGTCTCTCTGAGAGCCAGATTGGGGACTCGGAAGAAGCTGAAGTTGAATCTCCCATGAAACAAAACCGTGAGGAGGTGCATGTTGGGGGGAGCGGGGGATCTAATGCTAATAGGCAGCTGGTGTTCCAGGCTATGGATGAGGACCAGCGTCCAGGGCAGAGAAAGAGGAAGTCGAAGCCAGCGTCCAAGGCAATGCATACACCTGATCTTAATGTTTCCCTTGGGGATTCCAATGCCCTTGTCCCTGCGGGCTTGGTTAATTCTCGAGTGAACTAGATAGATGGTGCTGCGGACAATGGCGGTAGCAGTATGATCGAAACTCTCAAGAAACAAAAGCGGGGCAACTCTCAAAATGCAAGATCGACCGGGGCTGCGGACGGCAGTCCCCGTCGGGCACAATGAATATACTCAGCGTGAACTGCCGGGGCTCCGGGCGGCTCGAGGCAGTTCAAGAGCTCCACCATGTGGTGGTGGAAAAAAAGCCCGTGGTGGTGTTTCTTTTGGAGACACGGATGGGTGAAGAGCGAGCTCTAGGCTTGAAGCGCACGCTTGGCTTCCCTACTGCCATCGTGGTCAAGTCGGAGGGGCTCAGTGGTGGATTGCTGCTTCTGTGGAGACAGGATGTGGTGGTTGCAGAATTGAGCAAGTCACGATCGCATGTGGATGTACTGTTGTCATGTGATAGACTAGGTGTGTCACAATGGTGGCTCACGGGCTTCTATGGGGAGCCAAGGAGAGAGGAGGAAGGAGAGTTGGTTCTTGATGAGATTTCTTAGAGCACAGTCTGCTGATCCGTGGCTGTGCCTAGGGGATTTCAACAAAGTGCTGACGGTGGAAGAACGGATGGGGGTCAACGAGAGAGAGCAGTGGCAGATGATAGCCTTTCAGGGTGCTGTGGGCGACTGCCGCTTGTCGGATCTGGGGTACCATAGATTGCCTTATACCTGGGATAACAGGCAACAAGGTAACAGAAATGTTAAAGCCCGGCTGGACCGGGGGTTTGGTGATGATAAGTTTATGGAGGCCATGGGAGGGTCCGAAGTGTTCCATATACCACTTGCTGAATCCGACCATTGTGCCTTATTGGTGGAGGTCAGGAAATGGGGTCCTGGTCGCCAGAGCAGATGGAAATCGAAACCATTCCGCTATGAGAATATGTGGCAAAGACATAGCGAGTATATGGATTTTGTCAATAGAGCATGGGACCCGGGGGAGCACGGGTAGATTTGGAACAGGCTGCCAATGCCCTCTCGAACCTACAGACATCGCTGAAATCTTGGGATAGGGAGGTCTTTGGTTCAGTGAAGAAACAAGTTAAGGAGCTCCGGTCAGTCCTCGAGACAGAAAGAAGCAACACGCTATACCGAGGGCCGACAGATAGAGAACGAGAAGTGATGGCCAAACTGTCTGAAGTATTGGCCAGAGAGGAAGCAATGGAAAGGCAGAGATCAAGAATCTCGTGGCTGAAAGAAGGAGATCGAAACACCGCATTCTTTTAGGCTAAGGCCCGAGCAAGGACCTGCACAAACAGAATAAAACTCCTGAAAGATGAGACTGGCCGATCCTTCACGGAACAAGAGGATCTCGAGAAGTTGGCGTGTGAATTCTACCAGGCTCTCTTTTCAGCACAGGACGAGCTGGATCCTGGCTTAGTGTGTAAACATGTGCCGCGAAAGGTTACACAGGCAATGTCTGACGAACTAGAGAAGGTCTATACTGAGCAGGAGGTTGAGGCTGCACTATTCCAAATGGCGCCAAACAAGGCACTCGGCACAGATGGTTTCAGTGCCGGATTTTTTCAGGCCCATTGGGATCTGGTCAAACCGTGTGTCGTCCCTGCAGTCCTGAAGTTTTTGAATGGGGGTGACATGCCCACTGATGTGAACAAGACGCTCTTGGTCCTCATTCCGAAGGTCAGTAACCCATAGGAGCTGTCTCAATATCGGCCAATCTCTCTTTGCAACGTACTGTATAAATTGTGCTCCAAAACAATGACAATGCGACTAAGAAGGATCCTAGATGAGGTGGTTTCAATGGAACAAAGTGCTTTCGTTCTGGGCCGCCTGGTCACTGACAATGTTCTTATAGCATATGAATGTATCCATTACTTGAGGAACAAAAAACGCAAGGTGGGAGGCTGTGCCATCAAACTCGATATGGCCAAGGCTTATGATCGAGTTGAGTGGCGATATTTGGAAGCTGTTATGAAGGCACTGGGTTTTCCAAACTCTTGGTGTGCCTTGGTGATGAGATGTGTGACATCGGTGTCCTTTTCAGTCTGGGTTAATGGTGTTTTCTCGGACAGCTTCCAACCGACTCGTGGCATCAGGCAAGGGGATCCCATATCACCATATCTCTTTCTGCTGTGTGCTGAAGGCCTGTCTGGCATGATAAAAAACATTGGGCCTTTGTATGTTTCAAGAGGTGTCCGGGTGAGCCGGCATGCACCTTGGATTTCACACCTCCTCTTTGCGGACGACTGCATGATCTTCTCACCTGCGTCCAAGAGGGGGGCAGACCGGGTTGCAGCTATTCTTGAGGAGTACCATAAGGGCTCCGGGCAACTAGTAAACAAGCAAAAGTCAGCAGTGTTTTTTAGTCCTAATTGTGATCAGGAGGCCAAAGATGAGGTGCTGATGAGTTTGCAAATTGCTACTGAAGCCTTGGGAGAAAAATATTTGGGACTACCCACGGCTGCTGAACGAGGATCTGCAAATGCTTTCAATTATGTTCCAGCTAGGGTCAGGGGCTTTGTGGGTGGTTGGGCTGAAAAAGATCTGAGTTGTGCTGCTCGAGAGGTGCTGCTGAAAGCGAATGCACAATCAGTTCCGACGTATCCCATGTCATGCTTTAAGCTTTCACTAACTGTGTGTCGAAAGCTCATGACTATGGTGTCCAACTACTGGTGGGGGAGCTCATTGGATAATCATAAAATCCATTGGCTGAGATGGGAAAAGTTAACTCGCTCCAAGAGTCAAGGGGGATTGGTTTTAGAGATTTCTCTTTATTCAATCAGGCCATGCTGGGTAAACAAGGGTGGAGATTGTTGATGAGGCCAGATTCGCTGTGTGCAAGGGTGCTGAAAGGTAAATATTTTCCCAATGCTGATTTCCTTTCGGCTACCAAGAAGAAGCGAAGCTCAGCCACTTGGAGGTCGATCCTTCATGGGAGAAATGTGCTTCAAAGAGGACTGATCAAGCGCATTGGTCCAGGGAACATTGGTGTATGGTCTGAAAATTGGATTCCTGGCTTGCTGTCATTCAAACCCCTGAGCCGATTGGACACGGCAAAAGCGGAGCGCGTCTCTGACCTCTTTGTTCCTGGGACGAGGATCTGGGATGAGCAGGCTGTGAGACGATCTTTCATGGCATTGGAGGCTGAGGAGGTCCTGAAGATTAAGCCTAGTACTCGACTGCAAGATGATGTGCTCGCATGGGTTTTGGACAAACATGGTGTTTACACTGTGCGTTCGGCCTACAGACTGCTCAAAGATGACCAAGAAGCGCGAGCAATGTTGACCTCGAATGAGCAGATGGCATCAGGGAACTCAGGGTTCTGGAGTGCAGTTTGGAAGCTGAGCGTGCCGCCGAAGATCCGGGTCTTTTGGTGGAGGGTTCTTCACAACTCCCTTCCATCAAAACTGGAGCTAAAGCGACGGCATGTGGAGAAGGAGAGCTATTGCGAAGTCTGTGGTGATCTAGTAGAATCCATCTACCATGTGTTTTTCAAATGCCCAGTCGCCAAACGGTTCTGGAAAGAAGTGAAGAAATTAACCGGGGTGCAGGTTCCTGAGCTGGACCCGATTTCTTGGGCGACGGACATCTTCAGGCCAGATGTGTGTAATGCGTCCACTGCAAGGTGGCTAGTATGCGGCGCTTGGGCCTTGTGGAATGGCAGGAACAATGGTCGTCATGGCCGTAAAGTTTGGGAGCCGGGAGCATCGGCAAGATACATTTCAAGTTTGCTAGAGGAAAATGGCTACTTTGAAAATGCCAACGAAGCCAGTCAGACCGGCTAGACTGAATTAGTGGAGGCCGCCAGAGTTGGGATGGTGCAAAGTGAATTGTGACGCAGCCTTTGACGCCCATTCTTGTTCGGGGGCTGCTGGAGTAGTGATCAGAGACCACCTGGGGCGAGTGTGTTCGGGGGCAGCGCACTGGCTTGATGATATTCCAGATGCATTAACAGCTGAGGCATTAGCACCAAAGGAAGGACTGGAGCTGGCGGCAGAGATTGGTTGCGAACGGGTTGTGCTGGAAGCCGATTGCAAAAGCTTGAAGACTCTCCTGGACGATCCGTCAGGCGTACGATCATCTATTGGCGGTCTTTGCTTTGATATTACAGAGCTGGGGAGAGAAGCTAATTCAGTAGCTCATTACTGTGCATGTACGGTGACGGCTATTGAGCGTTCGTGTTTTTGGCTTGATGAGGTACCGGTTTGGTTAACCGAACTCGCGGCCGCTGATTGTAACCCCACTCTGATTTAATGAAAGCTCTGTAATGCCCAAAAAAAAACGTTACCTATTCGGGAATGAGAGGGCCATCGTCCTCAGGCGACGGAGCGGCGAGGCTGGCGAGGAGGTCGTGGAAGTGCTGCGGCGGCGTGGGCAGGGACTACGGATCGGAAGGCGGCGACGCGGGCGACGGCGAGAGTGCCTCCGCCAGCGGATTCATCCAAGCGGGGGGAAGGTGCCGCGGAGGAGGAGCAGGAGGCCGAGGGTCTCCTGTTCCTGCAGTTTGTCCGCCTCCGGGGAGGGGCTGCCAGTGGAGGACGACGCGTCCATGGCTGGTGCCGAAGGCAGGCATTCCGCAGGACGCTCTTCGTCAGTTTCGTCAGTCTACCCATTGCTTCAGTTTATGAAAAGCACACATCATACAGCACGGTGGCGTCCGAATGGCTGGGGTCGTGCATTGCCGCCGATTCTGCCTGCTGGAGCCTGGAGCTGCCTCTCCCAAGGTAACACCTCTGCATCCTTCTCTGTATGCAATTCTATGTCCAAAAAGGCTAGGTTGTTTAATTACACTGCAATTGTGCTGGTCCTGAACTCCTTATTGTGTCGTCTGATGTTGGAATTGCACTACTTCGAGAACTAGGATGTGTTAAGCCCCTTGTCAAACTTTGTGCCCATTACTCATGAGGATGGTTTTTGGTGCTTTTCTATTTTGAAAATGCATCTGCACATGGGTACCTTAGGTACGGATGAAGAAGTGTAGGAGTTGCAAACTATCTGAATCCTGGATGTGATATAGATGATAATATGCAGTCAGTGGACTAACAGTCTTGTCATCTTTGTTAGCCTTTGTAGAGTACTAAATTGCTAAATTAGAAATTTTAAACTGCCATGCCTGCCTCTCTGTGTATGATTTGGAATCACAAAACCAGGCAACGCATTCTCAAGAACTATTTAGTATTTATCTACTACGTTGTAGTTGTAGCCTTGCAGGGAATTTATCTACTTTGGTTTCTCCTAATCGCTCTGGCTAATAAACTGAGGCATTACGGCTCTCAGTTTTTCTGCATCATGTTATCGATGTTTTTAGTGGTTCTTGAATATTGAAATAGTTTGCTCTCGGTATTCAACAGGAGGGTCCAAGGCCCCTACTAGGAGAAAATGTATATTAAACAAAAATGAAAAGGTCAAAACAAAGAGAAGTTCAAGGGACAAAATAATAAAAAAAAAAACTTCCTAGATATCCTGGACATCTTTTTAAAAACTGCTGGAAATATATCTCCTCCCAAACTCATCATTTAATTTAAAAACAAATAGAAGTTCAAGATACTATATATTCACTGCTTTTATGGGACTAACAGATTTTTTTTTTTTCCTAAAAGATCAATACCAGGTGATGTTTGGGTAAACCGGCTTGCGGGTCTTGTGTCGGACGAGCAATTAATATTGCTGTTCAGGTAAACCGAGTAGGGCTGCTTATTTTAGCTTCCTAGGTATCTTTTGACCATGACTTTGTAGAGAAACCTTCAGATGAAGAAGCATTGCTGCAGTTTTTCTGCATCCAACTTACAGTGAACGATTTGTGAAGCTCTTGCCGCGCCCTGTGATGTTCAGGGTTAAATTATGGGGAACAAGAAGCCAAATATAGAGGCACTAATGAACAGTAGCCATTTTACAACAATAGAGTTTAGTCAATAGAACGATTATGCCGCATCATTTCTGGAGTACATAGAGATGCAGCGACACCAATCCAGCCTACGTTGTTAAGACGGTGGCTCTTATATAACAGCATTACTTGGAAGTTGGAACATTCCAGTTACCTAAAGTGCCTATACTCTTCCGTGGAATACCCACGAACGATGCTCCTGACATGGGCAAGCTGCTCAGAAGACAGCATGTTGCATGTGGGCATGGCTAGAGCGTCCCTCGCCATCCGAGCCACCATCGGGTACTTCTGGACATTTTCCTTCCACCATTTTAGAATGTCAAAACCTTGGGTTGGCTTCACGACGGGATCTTCCAGGTAGTGATCGAGTTCTGTCTTGGATGCAAGGTTATGCTCAAGTTCTGCACTGTTTCCATACTGCAGCGAACGGCAGTGCTCATCCCATGCTTGTTGTAACAGATCAACGGCACCACTCTCTTCTTGAGCGTAGTCTGCGTAGATCTCATTGATCTTTCTTTCTACCTTGGAAATGTAGCCAGCAGCAGCCTCGCCAAAGGCTCTGCGGAAACTGAACTCTATGAATTTGAGTTTGTAGCGGGGGTCCAGGATAAGTGGTATAGACCAGACAAGATATGAACCCTGTATGGCCTTGTCTAAAGTATCTCTTGCGTGTCCAAGAACGTCCACCACAGCCTTGCCACCATGGAAACCATTCAATCCATTGTTGAATGCATGGTCGCCACCCTGAAAAGTATTGCATCCATCATTTGTGATGCAAATGTTGTCATCTCCCCTGGCCCGTGCTAGTTCAGCCTGCAGAATTTCCCTCACCCTGAACAATTCTACCAGACAAATATTTGAAGTGGGACAGGTCTGTGAATAAATTCTTTGAATCGAATGGTCTATTTCCTCCCAAATCCTGCACAATAGCTGTGTGAAGTCGGAAATTTTTGAACCTTCATTGTGAAGAACTTTCAAAGAACAATAGCATGAGTACCAGTGTTGATTATATGTCCAGAGGTGATCTATACCAAGACGCGAGAGAAGTTCCTGGCGTGTTCTTCTAGTCAGATCTAAATCCAGCACTTTGAAGCATACACGGAGATTGAATTTGGGATCTAGAAGAAGACAACCAGCAATGGAGTGAAATACATGGTCCATGTAGTTGGTAGAGATTAGCTGTCTATTGGCCGCATAGGTTCTTGAAAATTTTTCCTCTATGTGATCCTTCATTTCATCGTGAATGCCATCCTCTGTTAACAACCATGCCATCATGAACAAGATATCATCAATACCGTGACTTAGAACACCAAACATGATACCCTGGATAGACTCCTTGTAGAGATCCGGATGGTTGCGGTCAGCAAGCTCCATTACTCCAGACAATGGACCGCGGTAGAGACGAGAAGGGACAACCATGTAAGCCTCGGTGATCACCTTCTGAAGCTTCCATTGGTGATCAATGAAGTGACATGCCATATACAGGACTTCACCCTCCACGACCCTAGCTTTACCCACTGCTAAACTGACACGCCCAGGACAGTGGTCTGGCATGTAAGTAAGTTCCCATCTGTTCCCGATGAAAACATCACACATCCGCTCGATGGCGACACGTGCAGGTACCTCAAATCCCGGGTTGAGGCGGCGCACGAAGCTCTTGAAGTAGTCGTCCTCGACAATGGATGGATCGTGTCCATGAAGTGCGATCATGCGAGCGAGGTCTTCACTGGCTGCTGCTACCTCTTCTTCTTTCATGCTAGCGTCATCGCCACCGCAGTCCAATGATGATCCACCGGAGCTTGATGGCGCTGCCCGCACAGTAGCACCACCAGATTCCTGAGCCTTGCATTTCTTGGTGTGCCGCAGCAGGCTGCTTGTGCCATTCTCGGTGCCTGTACGGAGCACCACATGACAACGCTTGCACCGCGCTTTGTCGTTGCCATTGTCAGCTGTGAAACGGGTAAAGTGCTCCCACACCTCGGATCGTCGTGTCTTACGGCTGCGCGCCATCGACAGCGTCAGCTCCACGGCTGTTTGTGTCCTGATGATGTTCAGGGATGTCACGCAAAATCTGTTGTGTGAAGAGCAAAACACCAAGTGCATATCATGAATTAAAAAGCTGCCTAGCTAATTCCTCCTAGATTACTCCAGTTTTTAATAAGAGAACACGAAATCTGCAAAAATTTACTCTCATGATGGGTAAAAACACTTGCAATAACTCGATATAAAAATACCTCATGACTGGTAAATCTCTGACAGTGCAAATATTTGTCGTGATTTCTTTAGGAAAAGCTAATCTGCACTCAATTAAAAGGATTCAACTGATTGTAGAACTGATGTAGAACTCACAGGCACAGGCTCGCAGTCACAGCACGGGTGGTGAGGTTGGTGTTGTAGCACAGATCGATCAGTGACTCCAGCAACGAGACGGACACGGACTGCACCTACGGCGAGGCCGACCTGCCGGCCGGCCGGCAAGGCAAGGATGGAAAGGCTGGTCTGGCTGATGCGGGCAGTGCACTGCAACGAATTAACCAGCCGTTCGAACATCCATGGCTGTTTGCTGTCCTGGACAAAAAAATTATTGGTGCCGGATGCCCGGACGGATTTTTCAAGAGGCGGTGGCGGGCGTGCCAATGTGGGCGATGCGTACAATATGAGCAGATTTAAAAGAGGGAGGCCGGCATTCTGGCAGCCTGGCATCTCATTTTCGTCTTCAATGCTTTGAAACCCCTCCATTCTTCTATTCCGCTCTACTCTTACCACCACTCTATTATGTTCAGACATCTCTATTTTTACTCATTTTGTTGTCAATGCCGTTTGCCTCTTTTCCAAATATTGTCAGGCGGTATTTTTAATTTTGGTGTTTAAGTATTGAGCCCTTTTACAGTGCTTGGAAATGCCTCCTAATACCTTCCAATGCCTCTTAATGCCTTTGCAAATAGCTCATTTTATTAATTTAATTTTCATATAAGGGTAATTTAGTCATTGCACATAGCGCTCCCACTCTCCCTCCCCCGCTAATACTCCAGAACACGTGCAGGTTGGTGCCGAACCCACCCACGCACCCGCCGCGGTGCCCTCGCTGTTGCCCGCCGTGGCGGCCGCCCTTCCCTCGCACGGCGTTGCACTGCCGGCCCCGCCCTGCCCTCGCCCCGCCCTCGCCCTTGCACGCCGCCGCCGCCCTAACCTCACTGTTAGCCGCTGGCGCGGCTGCGCTCTGTCCTCAGACGGCGTCGCGCTGCCGGCCCTGTGTGCCACCGCTGCCCTTGCACGTAGTCACGCCGGCGGCCATCCTACTCTCCCATCAGGTCCCAAGCCTCATGCCCCACCAGCAGAGCTCGCCGCCGCCGACGCCCAGGCCGAGTGATTTGTGCGTCTCAGGTCCCCTCGAAGGCTCGAACTGTAGAAATGCTGCGGAATACATACGCTCAGGCAGAGTACAAGAGCAACGGTACATGGGCATCCTAAGTTCCACGCGTAAAGCAGCCAAGCTCAGCAAAATTATTAGAAATCGTTTACAGAGCACCTTATCATAACTCAAGTGACTGATTTGGCATTCCAATTCTAGCTAATTACTATCTGAAAAATGCATATTCGAATGACAACGACACGAGAAAAGACGCAATGGTTTTTCACAACCATTACTGTTACATATGGAAATAATGTAAAGTTCTGGATCTTCAGTCTTCCAGCTACAAGCTTGGCAGGCACTATGCAGCCTAGTTCTGACTTAAATTCAGATAGTTCCATTTGTGACATTCTCCACCGCTTCTGAAACAGTGGTCTGGACCAAAGGACTGCTTGCTGTAACAGTTTCCGCGAGGGACGATGCTAAGGGCCGGGTCATTGGTAGCCAACTTAGTAATGCACTTGCCCGTCATGATCTCGCTCTCGTTGATGCACTAGTACACAAAGCATTTGTGTTGACGGTAGAGATTTATTTTCACTGGCGGTTTTGGCTTAGAGACGCCACTGGAAATCGACAAGCGGGCCCCAGCTTTAGAACCGCCAGTGGAAAAGGGCCAGCGTATCAAGAAGCGGACTCCCATAACTTCGACGAGCTAACTATGTATGGAATAATTGAGGATCTCTGCTCATTTATCATGAGAGAAATTATTCCTTGGAGGGGGAAATACCACCACTCGGAAAGCGCCTTTAGCGAGGTTAGAGTTCAGAGCGCTAAGGGACATTAGCGCTCTGAAATTAAGTAGAAATGATTATTAGAATCCTCTCTAATGTAAATTTTATTATCACATGGTGGCCAGAAAACAATTTTGATGTAAACAATGTATAGTGTAATTAAATTGTTAATGATGTATATATGTATATATGTATATAAGTATAGTATGGTATAATTACTTTTTTCTTAATGTATCTTTCATAATTAAATAGTCTTCGCATTGATAATAGTAAGGGAGAAAGATGAGGGGGGGACAAGGGAGGAAGATGAGGGGGGAGAGAGAGGAGGGAGGGAGGGGAGAAAGAGGAGGGACAGAGAGGAGGGAGGGAGGAGGACAGAGAGGGCGCCAATTCAAAAAATGAAAATTCAAATGAGTTTTGGCGGGAAAACATTAATACAGGCGGTTCACCTAATAAAACCGCCTGTGGAAATTGCATTTCCACTGGCGGTTCCTTATGTTAACCGCCAGTGGAAATGCATTTTCACAGGCGGTTTTTAAGCAACCGCCAGTGAAAATGCAACATTTTCACTGGCCTCTAGCACTGGCGGCAGGCCAAAACGCCTATGCTGAGGCCTCTACAACCGCCTCTACT
Source organism: Chrysopogon serrulatus (assembly GCA_015844335.1). Classification (NCBI taxonomy): domain Eukaryota; kingdom Viridiplantae; phylum Streptophyta; class Magnoliopsida; order Poales; family Poaceae; genus Chrysopogon; species Chrysopogon serrulatus. The sequence goes on from JADLZL010003946.1 coordinate 131,941, forward strand.
AATGCTTTGTGTACTAGTGATGGATCCAAATGGAGTAACTGCAGATACACATTGAAAAACTGAACATTGAACTGGAACTGTCATATGCATAAACTGACACAGTAATGAGCGAATTGTTGCTCTTGTTGTAGAAAAGGCTTCAGATCAATTCATCTAAGCTTAAGTTCAAGAAGACATGTGCTTGCTTGTTCCTAATTTTTGATTAGAGGAGACCTCTTAGTGGGTTTTAGGATTATAGGAGTATAGGATTAAGAATCAGTGAATCAGTAAAGAGACTGCTCACCTTAGGAAAGTAGGAGAAAGAAGAATTTGTGGGCGTAGGAACCTCGTTGTATTTCTTTGTGATCTAGCGTCGTGGCTCCATGTCGACCTATAGGGGCAATCCGCGCGGTGGCTGACTCGCCGGCAAACCCTTCATCGGCCTCCTTCACGAACTCCGAAAGCACCACTCCGACGGTTCATTGCAGATGCACGGCGGCAGCAGAACCCTAGAAAAAGTATTTAAAAAACAAATAAGACTAAGATGATATTCATCCAACTATATATGTGCTCAACACAATATTTTTACACTTATGAATTTACCGTTTTACCCTTTACTACATAAAAGAATTACGAAAAAAAGATTCGCCACTCTTTTATAATCTTTAAATTTGAGAGGCGTTGGGAGGCATTCTGTTGCATAGGGCCCACCAGTCATAGACATAGCAAACACCTCCCAATGCCTCCAGTCTTAACGCTTCCTAACGCTTTACCTCGTACAGGCCCACTAGTCATAGACACTGCAAATGCCTCCCAACGCTTCTACAAGCATAGTAAAAAATCTCGTATTGTTGCACCACAAGGAATGTAACATGACCTTTGGTCATTGTTTCACTACCCTGCCACCCCACAGCTGCCTTAGCTTTGATATCAACGAGCTACTTGACCCATTACAACCGAAAATATCAAATAAGACAAGCAGCCCATTTGGTTATATATGTAGAAACGAACGAGTACTCTTGTTCAAATTAAAGGTGCACGTGGTTTAACACCTGAACACCATCAATCCTTCAGAAAAGGAGACACATCGGAATATGGCAGAAGGTAATTCATATTCCAAAGCATTTACTAAAACAAAAAACATCTTATTAATCATACTATATTTATTTGATGTCACAAGCATTAATATTTTTACCTACACCAGATATATAACCATATACGTTGCACCAATGGACATGTGTGTTGGGGGAAAATGTCTGCCCCAACCTCCGCTCCTGAGGCGCAGGTCCTCTAGAACTGCTTAACCTTTCACTCTTGATGTTTCTGGTATCTTTCGGGGAAGGAGAACCTCCCGCGCGTAGGAGGCCTGGATGAGAAGGTTGCCGGAAATGGGCGCCCAAGTGACCCAGGCTCGGAGTTGGCCGAAGGTCCGAACCTTCGCCGGATGTAGCCGAAGGTTCGGACCTCCGACGGAGAAGCAGAACTGGGGAGGCGAAGGCCGCCGGGAAGGGCGCCCGACGATCCCCAAGAGCCGGACCGGCCGGGAGGTCCGAGCCTCCGACCAGGCCCAAGGCCCACCTAGGAGGCCGGGGTGGCAAAGACAGATGCGGCCCGGCCCGCAGCAGGGCGAAGGAAGATGTCCATGCTGCCCCTGCAGAGAAAAATAGCGGTTAGAGCTAGGTCGAATTGCCCCTAGGGTTTGAGGGGCAAGTGTGTAATAGTTCAGAAAGGGTTGCCTGGGAGCCACCTATAAAAGGGGGACTCAAAGATTGTTGTAAGGGGTTGTTGAAAAATTAATAAGAGCATTTACTATTTAAGCACCGTTTCTGAGACTGACTGTCAGAGTAGTCGTGGCACCCAGAACCCCGCGTAGGTACCTGTCTGTTCGGGGGACCTCCGCTCACCTCCTTTGATCTAACTCTCCCTAAGGCGAAACCTCCCGCCAACATTGGCGCCCACCGTGGTTAGCCAACAAAAACCCAGACATGCCACCAAGAAAGAAGACAACTAGAGCCCCCGCACGCGGAGGCACCTCGCGGGGAAGGCCACGGCGCGCGGTGCGTAGCACCTACGCAGATCCTCCGACACCAGAGCAAGAGCAAGGCGCCGCACAAGGCAGCGCGGAGGATACCACCGCCGTTCCACCACAAGGCAATGCGGAACCAGCCACAACTCAACAGCCAGAGCCGACAGCTGCAACACCAGAGGATGAACTGCAGCAAGTTCAAGCCCAACTTCAAGCCTTGCAAGCAGAAAGGGAGAGAGTCGTAGCGGCCTTCGCCGCAAGGCAGAGTGCGGCACAAACTTCTCAAGCCGTGGCAGAAACAAGGCAACAGATGGCAATCTTGCAAGCAGAAATACAAAGTATGCTCATGGCGTAGGCGCAGGAAGGGACGCCTGCCCAAGGGTCAGCTTTTGCAACCTTCGCTACTACACAACCCCAGTCAGGTGCATCCAGCCAGGGGCCAGCCTTTGCGACCTTTGGCGCGGCCCAAACACGGACAGTGGACCAGAAATCCCCACTGTCAGAAGGATTACAAACAGCGGCGTGGCCGATGGGCTACAAGCCAATCACGCTGCCAAAATTCAACGGAAAGACCGACCCCAGGCAGTTCATCATGAGTTTTGAAGCAGCTGTAGCCTCCGCAGGGGGAATGACGCGGTTCTCGCAAAGTCCTTCGTCATCGCAGCTGAGGGGGATGCACTTGCCTGGTATTCTATGCTCAAGCCAAGCTCAATCTACTCGTGGGAAAACCTGCGTGATAAAATCATGACAAATTTCAAAGGGTTCTCAAGCGAGTCACTAACAGCGTCAGACCTATTTCACTGCAAGCAGCAAAAAGACGAGTCCCTAAGAGAATACTACCAACGCTTTGTCCAATTGAAAGCGAAGGCTCCTAATGTACCAGAAGAGGTAGCAATAGAAGCAGCAGATCAAAGGACTGAAAAATTGGTCCGTTTGCAGCACACCTAGCCCAGAGAAAAGCCCGAAACTATGGAAGCGTTATACTCTGAGTTTGAAAAATACTGTAAGTCAGACAACGACCTCCGAAAGAGGGTTGAGGAGCAAAATCAATACAAACAAGCCCAAAATGCAAATAGGCAAACCTTCGACTCAGGGAGAGGCTATAAACAGCAGCAGCCCCAAAACAAGCAAGTAATGAGCGTCGACCAACAAACCCAGCCAAACCAACAGTCAGGCGCACCAGCCCCTCCGCAGCCTACCAAGAACTATCCGAGGCAAAACACAGGAAGGAACTGGAACAGCAATCCTAGTAATAACAGGAAGAAGCCGTATTGTGTTTTCCACGGAGAAGACAAGGGGCATGTCACAAAAGACTGCCCAGAAGCAAAGGAAACCCAAGAAAGGATGAAGAAGAGGAAAGAGGCGGAGGCACCGTCACACCAGCAACCCAGGGAAGTCAACCACACCTCAGCATCAAATTGGCAAAACCAATACTGCCCGATATACTCAGCCTTAAACAGCACCCAGATACATCCCTCAACACTAGCAGCAGCATACTTCCCAAGCCACCTACCTGCATGGCGCCCGGCACCTCTGCATGCAAACTCAACAGCAAATCCCAACCAATACAGGCTAGAGCAAGCACCAGCCTATAGCCACCCAAGGCCACCTAGCATAACCTACCTAGATGGTCAACCTCAAGGCAGAACCTACGAGGCGTTACCGCCACCTCCGCCACTCCCACCTCAGCAGCTGCAAGCACAGCCAGCAACTCAATCAAAGCAAGAGCCAAACCAGGAGAATCAACACAACCCCCACCACCCATTACCAACCATCGGCCTGATATTACCGATCAGCGGAGCCTCAGCAATGGAGTTTCAAACCAAAAAACAAAAAAAGGACCACCTCCGCTTAGTAAACAACGTGGCAGTCCAAGGCCATGTCAAAAGCAAATGAGAATGGTCCGTGGTACCAATAACTTTCACGCAGCAAGACCTGAAATTAGAAAGTTACCCCCACACTGACGCGATGGTCATAACAAAGAAACATAGCAGCATGGGAAATAAAAAGAATTCTGGTGGACTCAGGAAGCTCCGCTGATATACTGTTTGCAAACACCTTCGACAAGATGCAGCTCGGAAGAAACCAGCTGCAACCTTCGGAATCTCACCTTGTTGGATTCGGGGGGAAGGAAGGTAGAGGCACTGGGGAAAATTGCACTACCAGTATCCTTCGGGAGTCAGAACAATGCCAGAACAGAGTACATAACCTTCGACGTCGTCGACCTTAGCTACCCCTACAACGCAATTTTGGGCAGAGGTTTCTCTAACAAGTTTGGGGCCGCAATCCACATGGGTTACCTCTGCATGAAATTGCCAGCATTGCACGGTGTAATTACAGTCTACATGAGCCAAAAAGAAGCGAGAAACATAGAGAAAACAATACACAGCTCAAGTAGAAATATTAACTCTGTGACTGCAGAAAAGTCAAGCAAGGAGGAACCTCCGGATATGCCTAAAGGGAAAACAAGCTTCAAAGCCGGAAGAAAAGATGAAAAGACAACAAAATCAGTGTGTTTGGAGCAGTCCAAGCCAGACAGGAAGATAACAATAGCCTCAAATTTGACAAGTCAAGAAGAAGGAGAGTTAGTGGAAGCTCTCAAAGAAAACAAAGACGCCTTCGCATGGTCTGCGGAAGACCTCCGCGGAGTATCTAGAGATGTCATACAGCACCACCTAGACATTAACCCAGGCATCCGACCAAAAAAGCAGAAACAAAGAAAAATGTCTGAAGACAGAATAATAGCAGCTAAGGCGGAGGTCCAAAGACTCCTGGATGCGAAGGTGATAAGAGAAGTCAAGTACTCTGACTGGCTAGCAAATGTCGTACTGGTGCCTAAAAGCAATGGCAAAATGAGGATGTGTATAGACTTCACAGACTTGAACAAGGCTTGCAGGAAAGATGCATTCTAGCTCCCAAGAATAGATACCTCCTTAGACAAGGCAGCGAACTGCAAAAGATTCTCCCTTCTAGATTGCTTCTCAAGCTACCATCAAATCTGGCTCAACAAAGAAGACGAAGAAAAGACAAGTTTCACAACACCCTTCGGCACATACTGCTTTCTCAGGATGCTAGAAGGCCTGAAAAACGCAGGCTCAACCTTCACAAGGATGACAAGCAAAGTGTTGGGGAACCAGTTCCAAAGAAACGTCATTGCATATGTGGGACGATATCATAGTCATGAGCAAAGAAAAAAGAAGAACACATCAAAGACTGGCGAGAAACCTTCGCCAACCTCCGTAAGCAGCTTGAAACTCAACCCAAAAAAAGTGCGTCTTCGCTAGATCAACAAGGCCAAAATATTGGGGTGCATAGTGGGGCCGAGGGAATTGCAAGCAAACCCGGAAAAAACAAATGCAATACTAGCAATGACAGAACCGGCCTCAAAAAAGAGAAGTACGTAAGCTCACGGGAAGAATAGCGACCACTGAATAGGTTCATCTCAAAGTCGCCAGAAAAGAAGCCTACCATTCTTCAAAGCCCTCGGGACCTCCGACAAAGTTCAATGGGGGCGAGAACAATCTGAAGCATTTGATAAGCTCAAAGAATATCCGGCAAGTACCCTAAAAGTCACAATGCCGTAAGCAGGATGCCTGCTCGCTCCTATACGTGGCGGCGTCGGACCACTTGGTCGGTGCGGTGCTAGTCCAAGAAAGAGAAAACGAAGGTCGAAGGAACAACAACCAGTATATTATGTTTTCGAAGCCCTCGCAGCAGCCAAGCTGAACTACACTCAGGCAGAGAAATTGGCCTACGCTATCTTGAACGCCTCAAGAAAACTCAAGCACTATTTCCAAGCACATGAAATCATAGTACCTTCGTCGCAACCGCTGGGAGAAATTCTCAGCAACAAGGAAGCCTCCGGCAGAATTGGCAAATGGGCCACGGAGTTGTCGCAATACTGCATAACCTATGTCCCCCGAACAGCGATCAAATCCCAGGCGCTGGCAGATTTCGTAGCAGACTGGACACCTTCGCAACGAAGGTTACACAATACAACAGAGCAAAGTTGGGTACTACTCACAGATGGGGCTTGGGAGTCAACGGCACCGGAGCGGCCGCGGTATTGATATCCCCATCTGGAACCAAAATGAAGTACGCAACTCGCTTGAACTTTAAGGCAACAAACAACATAGCAAAGTATGAGGCACTCATTCTAGGCCTAAACAAGGCAAGGGCCTTGGGCATCTAAAGGCTCTTAATCAAGACAGATTCAATGGTCGTGGCAGGCCAAGTAGAGAAAGAATACCAGGCAAGAGAACCAGAGTTGGCAAAATACCTCGAACAGGTGCGAAGGCTAGAAAGAAAGTTCCAAGGCTTCACCCTAAAACACATCCCAAGGGGGGAAAATGCAGAAGCAGATGAACTAGCAAAAGCAGCGGCAAACAACTGGGAATTGCCTAAGGGGACATTTTATGAGCAGGCAACCAAACCTGCAACCTCCGCTGGAGAAAAAATAGAAAAACAGATACAAGCAACATCGCAGCAAGACTGGCGAACTGAAATAACTCAAATGCTGGAAGGAACATTCAACCCACGGACAAAAAGCGACAAAGAAAGAATGAAGCATGGGCGAGATCATATGTGCTGATAGAAAAAGAGCTATACAAGAAAGGAGTGGTTCAACCACTGCTCAAGTGCATATCCAGAAGTGAAGGCAAAGAGCTGCTAAAAGAAATACACGCAGGAACCTGCGGATCACATATAGGACCAAGAGCCCTATCAGCGAAGGCCCTAAGGCATGGTTTCTATTGGCCAAGTCACGCCGAAGGATGCCGAAGAGCTAGTCAAAGCGTCTTAAGCTTGCCGGATGTATTCCACCAAACAACCTTCGCCGTCGTGAGCTCGGCCCAATACCCCCAATCTGGCCACTTCAAAGATGGGGAATGGATCTGGTAGGACCGCTACCACCCGCGCAAGGAGGATTCAAATTTGCAGTAGTAGCTGTGGAATATTTCACAAGATGGATAGAGGCAAAACCCTTGGCATCAATAACCTCGAAGCGATCGGGGAAGTTTTTACGGCAAAACATAATATGCGTATTCAGGGTCCCGAAGGTTCGGCCGTAGACAACGGAAAGCGGTTTTGACTCGAGACAAATTCAAAGAATCTTGTAAAACCATAGGCACAACATTAGCCTTCGCATCAGTATACTACCCAGAATCAAATGGGGCAGTCGAAAGGGCAAATAGGGAAATCTTCTCGGCAATCTCTAAAACATTGTTCAACCTGCGCAAAGGAAAATGGGCAGAGGAGCTACCAAGGGTGGTATGGTCACACAACACCACTACAACAACCAGAGCCACAGGTTACACCCCTTTCAAACTCATGTATGGAGAAGAAGCAATGACGCCGGAGGAGTTGAAACACAAAAGCCTCCGCGTAACTAGCAAAGACAAGGAAGAAGAAGCATGCTCAAAAGAAGGGATAGAGCAGGAGAGGCTGCAGGCCCTCGATAACATCATAAAGTATCAAGATCAAACCAAGGCATGGAGAGACAAGAATGTAACAAGAAAGCTTATCAAAGACGGAGACCTAGTGCTGCGGAGGAAGCCAAATGCAAACACAGTGGGCAAGCTACTGTCCAAATGGGAAGGACCCTTTATAGCCAAGCAAACAGCAAACAAAGAAGCATTCAAGCTGGAAGACAGCGAAGGTCACACCTCCACCCACACGTGGAACGCCGTAAATCTCAGAAAATACTATATCTAATGTAAGAGGACCTCCGCATAGTTATAAGCGAAGGTACCCTCAAGTAGGAGCCTTTTAAATTTCCAGTTTTTATTTTTCGCCACTTGGCGACAGGCCTGCACTCTTTTCCTCATGCGGGGGCTCCTTTGCGGAGGTGAGGTTTTTAACGAGGCAGAGCCTTTGTAAACAACCTCTGAAAATATAAAGAGGCTCCCCCAAGAAAAGAAAAGAAAAAAGCACATTGCGAGCAAAAAAGGTCGAAAAGCTGCCGGCAACGAGGCAGCAGACATTCGACAAAACGACAAAGCGAAAAAGAGGACCTACTGGGCAGAGCCGGCACGGCCAGGCACGCCCAACCGGACCTCCACGGCAAACAATTGCCTGGCAGAGCTGGAGATAACCTCCGCTCAAAAATAAATCCTGGAAAAAGACCCTACCAATGGTACGGGCACCAGGCAACCAAAGGAGATAACCTCCGCTCAAAAATAAAACCTGGAAAAAGACCCTACCAATGGTACGGGCACCAGGCAGTCAAAAAAGGCAACCTCCGCAACGAAACAACTCCACGAGGAAACAACCTCCACCACAACGGTGACTAGTTTGAAAAATGGCACGTGCCCAAAGTAAATGCCAACCAAATGCCATGTGCGCACAAAGAACCACCCCAACCGCCGAGAAATTTAATGGCATTTATAAGCCAAAGCCATATATAAACCACGCATCACCCCCTCCCTGACCACTCGGAAGAAGACAGGAGGAGAGAAAAGAGAGGATGGAAGCAGGCGTTTCCCCCAGTTGCAAAGACAAAGAGACACCACGCAAAAGCTTGTAATCAATATGGCGCAATACGCCGAGGGGTAGAACTAGGACCCACGGATGAGGTGGGATACCACGCAAAAAGCTTGTAACATCCCCCCCCGAAACCAAAAATTCTACTTCAATAACTCCCGGCCAAACAAAACCTCCGCCCGGTCGGAAGATACCGGTAAAAGCTTGTAAAGATTGGAAGGCGAGCCCAAGAGCGAAAAGAAGAACGCGCCAACTAAACATATCGCGGACCAAGCACGCGATGTTTGTGCGAAGGTCTCAAGGCGAGAGAGAAAACATGCAAAAGCGCAAGCACGGCTCCAAAGACTGCGTCCAAGCGGAACAAAATGGGGCCAAGCATGAGTTCAACGGCTACAACTCGATCACAAACGACCATCGAACCGGCAGGATATGGTTGACCGAGAGAACATACATTGCGCATGTAAAAGTAGCTGCGAAGGCGAAAATGCACGAAATAAAGAAACGGAAAAACATAGCCTCCGTCAAAAGCTGTAAACTCCCCAATATCACAACGATTGACAAAATTTACAAGCATGTACCATTCATTACATATGTCACATACACAAACTTACAACAGAACGCACGCGAAGGTGCGAGCAACATGATACAACAAAGACAACGTAGCGCCGATAAAGGCAAACTAGGGCGGGTACTAGGACCCCGCCACGCCAAAGAAGAGACAAAATCGCCGCGGAGCTTCAAGCTCTTCAACGACAAATTTAAACATTTCATTTACATTGTTGTCGGGCCGCGATCGAGCATCCGCCCGCTAACATAAACTTCATCCCTCATCATAGTTAGCGGAGGTACATCAAGCACTTGCGCAGGTCCCAACAAGGCCACTGCGCAAGTCAATTTAAAATTAAAAACAAATGACTAAGCAAAAGCTACCTCTCAAAGGTCATGTTTACAAACCAGACTACGCATCAATCCTAAGTTAGAAACTACTCGAGCCTGAGCCTAGGCATCCACCTCCGCGTCTTCGCCGGCCTTCTCCGCCGCGCGCCTGGACGACTCCGGACGGGACACCTTCAGGTCCTCCGCTTTCTTGGCCGCCCGCTGCGCCTCAGCCTATCACAACAACGCACCAAAGGTTAGTAAAAGCCTAGAAAACAGACCACCCAACCAAGTAAAAGTGAAATACACTTACCTCCGCATTGCGCTCCGCTGCCATGTCGCGTGCATAACTGCGGCCGAAGCGGCTCCAGCAGTAACGCATGAAGTCACGAACAACGCGCATGGGAGCATGAAGGTCGGACCAAGAAACGCTATTCGGATCCGTGTAAGTGGCCTTCCCCTTCAGAAGCTGGAGGTGTTCACACCCGACCTCCGTCAAAGCATTCATGAAATTCTTGGCACAAGATAGAGCCGCGAAGTCAGCAATGCCGTCCGCGAACTTGGGAAATTGAGAAAGACGAGAACGCATCCAATCCAGCACAGCGAGGGCAGAAGGATCGTTCGACAAGGGGGGAGCAACACCGCCATAGCAGTGGACAGCGTCAGAATAGGCGCTAGCAACAACGATGGCTGCCCCCCTTGCCTCGTCCAGTTCCTTTTGAAGCTGCTCCACTTGTTTCCTCAATGTCTCAGTGGATTGCTTCTCACCTTCAACCTCCGTCCGGAGGATTGCATTGACATCATTGGCCTTTTTCAGCTTTTCCTCCAGTAGAGAGGAGGCAGATTGAGCAACCGCAAGATCCTTCTCCACAACCTTAAGCTTCGCGTCAAGATCCTCCGAAATTTTCTTTAATGGGCGAAGGTCCTTAAGGTCGGAAGAAAGCGCTTGCTTCTCGGCCACTAGAGTTTCAATCTCCTCCTTCAAAGCACCCAGAGCCTCATCCCGCTTCAGCACCTCATGAGAGCAACGAGCCTCCATAGCCTCCGCAATATGATGACTCTGCAGGAAAGACAGCAGACCAATACACTAAGCAAGCTAAAAGCATAAGAGTAGAGCTAAGCTTCAAGTAAAAACATATACAAACCACGCTCTGTTGCTCGAGGTTCAGACGAAGGAGTTTGAAGTAGTCCAAACCTTGCAGGTACTTGCGAGTCTCCCCTGTAAGTAAACAAAGGACCTCAGAACATAAGCCAAAGTGTAAACCAACAATGAATGACAAAAGGAAATGGCAAACCTCCAAGCTGCTTGTGCAGGCTATGGAGGGCAGAACTCCACCCACTTAGAGTCTCCATAGAGTCAGCTGCGCAAGAAAAGCGCCAAACAAATCAAAACAACAATACAAGAGAAAAAGAGAAACACGGAAAACAACAGAAATCAAACCTTCGTCGACGCCGCGGAAGCCTCCGAACGAACTACCAGCAAACGGGGGAGGCTCCCGGGGAGCTTGGTCAAGGCCCATACGAGCCATGTCAACATCGAGAACAGCCTCGCTATCCCGAGCAAGCACTTGAGCAAGGCCCACTGAGCGGCGTTAGAAAATGACCCAAGCAAAACAAGATAACAAAAAGAGGTAGAAACTTACAGAGAGTGTCAGCGCCAGCCGCCGCAGCACCTGAGGCCTCCGAAATAGCTTGGGCAATGGGATCAACATGAACCACCGGAGGCGGCGGCGCAACCTCCGGAGCCGGAGGACCAGCAGGCGAAGGTGCACCGGAACCCGCAACCCCAGCAGGTTGCGGCGTAGGTTGGCGGGAAGAAACCTCCGCCCCGCCGTGGGCACTAACAGCAGCATGAACTGAGGCCTCCGAGTCATCCGAGCATGCGCCAAAGACACTAGCGAAGGGAGGAACGGAAGTTGACGCCCCAGCGGTCTCAACAGGCATCCTTTTAGCGGGGGCAAGCGCCGCTTCAGGCAAAGAAGCCTGCCCCGTAGCCCCCACATCAACATCAGGACTTCTATGGGCCGAAGAAGCAGCAGCAGACGCGGTCGAACTATCGGTAGCAGCCTCATCGGCAGACACCTCCGCACGCTCCACAACCTCCGCGCTACGAACCGATGAGCGCGTCCTCTTTCCACGACCTGCGCCGGCCCCAGAAGAAGCCCCGCGTCGTTTCCGACCCGCAGGCTTGGGAGCGTCACCCGGATGCGCCTCCGCAGCGGCAGCAGCAGCATCTTTGTTACGGATCGCTGCAATCAGCTTCTCCGGCACAGGGTGGTCACCATACACGACCCCCATCTCCTCCAAAACACGGTTCAGGCGAGGCATGTTGCCAGCCTCCGCCCGACGGGCAAGATATTCCTTGTCCGAAATCTCTCCAACAATTTCTTGAGCTTTCGCTTCAACCTCAAGAACGAGGGTTGCATCCGTCTTATCCTCTGGTCGCACCAAACCAAAACGAGGGAATGGAACACCACCAGCGTCACCAAAGACGGGGAGCTGTACGTTCTCCAAATGAAGCGAGGGCCTGTTTTTCGCCAACGGCCAGTAGTTAGCCGCCACCATCTCTTCTACCAAATCACGACCTCCGGAATATCGGCAGGCCAGAGCGAAGGCCCGGTTGCAGGCGGTCCAAGAAGCGGTGGCCTTAGGAGGAGCAGGAATAGAGTAGCGCGGCTCCAGCTGAGTCATTACCGAAGCAAAAGGATAGCGAGTCGCCTTCTTGCCATCAGCCTCCTCAGTAGTGTAGCCAGGGGTCCTAACATAGAACCAGTTCAAAGTCCAGTCCTTATCCCACTTGTTCTTCTGGCAGTAAGACAGCTCAAGCCTTGGCTCAACCTGCCTCCGCTTAGGGAAAAACGAGCAACTACCATACTGACAAACAGCCCCATCAAGCTTCTTGTGCTGCTTTTGCAACTCATAATATTGGCAGAAGCTGTCAATGTCCGGCGGAGCTCCATAAGACTCGCAGGCCCATGCAAACTTGCTAAGTGCGGCGATGCCGTTGGGAGTGAGCTGATGAATCTGCACGTTGAACTCGTCCAGGACATCCCTCAAAAAGCGGCGAGGGACAAAACGAAGGCCACATGTGAAGAAGTCACGGAAGACCACTGTATAATCCTTACCCGGCGGCCCTGGAACGGTCTCCTGGCCGGGAAGTTTGACCTTATCCTTCTCAAACCAACCTTCGGTCAACATATGATCAATCATCATTTGATTGACAATGCTACGGCCAACCTCGTAGGTGATCCTCTCAGACTTGCCCGCCATCTCCAAAGAAGGACTCGGAGGTATCAAATCAGACAGCGAAGCTTCCACACCAGACAAATCTTCTTCAGTATCCCTAGCCTTCGCGCTATCAACCATGCAGTCCTCAAAACGGCGTGCCCACCCGCTGGCTCGGACACAGAGCAGCCGAGAGTAGGGACCCGAGAAGGAGACCCTAAGTGGAGGCGAAGGAAACTCGGAAGCCACAGCTTTAGCAAGATCGAAGGCAGGCAAGATAGCGTACGGCAAGCGTGGCTAGGGCACCCCTTATATAGGCGCCGGGGGCTCCGAGGGGCGGAAGACAAACCGTCAAATCATGTCACGTCGCACGACGCTCCAACCAGCAAGTGACACGTGGGCGGCGCGCGGAAACCCAAAGGGGGGAAGGGGGACCTCCGCCTCAGGAGCGGAAGGCAGCAGAGGACGTTGGCCTACCTGCGCTAGCCCAAGTGCTCTAGGGGGAAATGTTGGGGGAAAATGTCTGCCCCAACCTCCGCTCCTGAGGTGCAGGTCCTCTAGAACTGCTTAACCTTTCACTCTTGATGTTTCTGGTATCTTTCAGGGAAGGAGAACCTCTGCGCGTAGGAGGCCTGGAAGAGAAGGTTGCCGAAAACGGGCGCCCGGTGACCCAGGCTCCGGAGTTGGCCGAAGGTCCGAACCTTCGCCGGATGTAGCCGAAGGTTCGGACCTCCGACGGAGCAGAACGAGGAGGCGAAGGCTGCCGGGGAAGGGCGCCGGACGATCCCCAAGAGCCAGACCCGGCCGGAGGTCCGAGCCTCCGACCAGGCCCAAGGCCCACCTAGGAGGCCAGGGTGGCAGCACAGATGTGGCCCGGCCCGCAGCAGGGCAAAGGAAGATGTCCATGCTGCCCCTGCAGAGAAAAATAGCGGTTAGAGCTAGGTCAGAATTGCCCCTAGGGTTTGAGGGGCAAGTGTGTAATAGTTCAGAAAGGGTTGCCTGGGAGCCACCTATAAAAGGGGGACTCAGCATTGTTGTAAGGGGTTGTTGAAAAATTAATAAGAGCATTTACTATTCAAGCACCGTTTCCGAGACTGACTGTCAGAGTAGTCGTGGCACCCAGAACCCCGCGTAGGTACCTGTCTGTTCGGGGGACCTCCGCTCACCTCCTTTGATCTAACTCTCCCTAAGGCGAAACCTCCCGCCAACAATGTGTGTCATTGTAGGCATGAGCAAATATTCGTGCAAGGCATGGACGTGTATCCAGTTATAATTAATTACCTTGGTGCCTTAGGATCGGTGCAATTTTTTAAAAGTACCACTGGAGCAAAACTCAGTAACTAAACATCTACTGTATGAACAAATCAGCGGCCGGACCTCGAGAACGAGATCGAGCAGCACTAGAACAGCTGCGGGCTCCACGCCCACCACCATGGGCGGATGGGCCAGGCCTGGACGACGAAGAAGAAGCTCGCAGAGACCTTGCTCAGATGATCGCAGTTTATGGACACCATCCGTCCGTCCGTCCGTCCGTCCGTCGTGGAGGGACGCCCCACTTCAGGATCCTGAGCTCCGGAGCTTCTTGCGCCACCTCAACCCTAATTAGATTCACAAGCTGCCCACCCGCGAAGCCATGGAGAAGATGCACGATACTGTCAGCAACAACATGGCATACGACCCTGGGAACAAGTCACTCCTGCCTCCTGGTGCCCACAGTTTCGAGGTTGGCAAAGCTAAATCCATCATAGAGGCAGGCGAAGTCCTGTACATAACCTGCAATTTCATCGATGATGAATGGAACCTTCACAGGCTGGTCCATCGTGCATACTTGGTTTTGCCTCCCAGTGATCATTACTACAATGCATCCACGTTTCTCGTGAAGTGGTGGCTGAATGTGCTATGTCTTGTGTCCTTGATGTTGATGATGATCTGAAGTATTACCCGCTCATGGTAGCAGCAGGGGAGGTGACGGGCCACATTGTTGGTCACCTTGAGCTGAAGCGTCTCATGGATCAGAAACTGACATTAGATGACAAAGAGGTAATCTTCTGTACCACCAGTTTGGATCATGTTGCTTCACTCCATTGCCCGGTGCCTGCCTTGTTCCAGATTCAGATCCTGTAAAAGATATCTTTTCCAATGTACTGGATTCATAATGGGCAAGACAAGATCGCCATAGGCTTCTTTCAGAACTTGGCATAGATGACCTTTGGAGTCCAGTGAACAGTGTGCTACTGTGCTTTGGTGATGGCTAGCCATCAGCTCCTATTAACATTGGATACCCAAACAGTATTGTGCAATCTTTTTTTTTTTTTTTTGGGGGGGGGGGGGGGATGGGATATACAGTGCCATTAAGAGAGTTTCTTCTTCTAGTACTCCAACTTCGAATTTCTGTCTTGAGGAAATGCTTAAGGTGAGGGGTGCTTTACAATCTGAGTTGTCAGCACCTAGTGCAAGAGTGTTTGTTCCTTTTGTAATGTATTTTCGTCTTAAAAAGGCACTGGATTGTGGACAAGGCAATAGAAGATTCCTACCTACTTTGGTCTGTACCACTTGTGATGGACCCCCGGTACAAAATGCAGTACATAGAAGAAAAAAAAAATTCAAAAAGCGTTTGATGATTCAAAGGCCGCAAAATATACCTCACAGGTAAGAAGAATGGTCAAAGAGCTGTACTTCAGTTATCAAGATCCACATGATGATTCAGATGAGGAGATGACGACTGCTGACAGCACAAGTCCATCAGACCAAGCACGGGATGATGAGCAATGCCACTCTCAGTATGATAATCGTCCAGCAACAAAGACAGAACTCGACGATTACCTGGAAGACAGTCCCGCTCGTACAACAAAGGGTTTTGACTTTCTTAATTGGTGGGAAGTCCACGGTTCAGTTCAGTACCCGACGGTAGCTCGGATGGCAGAGGGCTGCTCTTGCAATGCCCACTTGCAGTAAGCTGACTTCTGATCAAACTGCACAAGTCAAGAGCATAATCCGTGGTTATACAAAAATATGATTGGTAAACAAGCATATTACACTAGGGGAAGACAGTCGCTTATGTTGTTGGAATTATGCAGCAGTTTTATGTGATAAATTTGTTTGGTGGAGTGTTACATCATGGGTCTGCACTTAAGTGCAATCTTATAATATTCCTTTGTGGAAAAGAAGGCAAAATACAATTATGTGAAACAGTGAAAATGTCGTGATTCTGGAGCTGCTTGTGTGTTGCATGCCCAGTGTTCATCTTCGGCAGTTAATCATCATCTAGCTTCTTCACTGTAAAAACCATCTTTTTTCAATTCCGCGGGAATCATGCATGAAACATCTTCTCCTCGCTGACTCGCTCACTGTGACAGCAGTTTAGTAGTTTCTCTGTTATTTGAAGGTTACCTCTCTTTGCTTGCCATGTGCTGAACAGCACTACGTGTAAAAGTCTTCGACGACCCAAATTATGGCTAGGTGAGCAGTGAAACAACGTAGGATGCAACCGCGTACCACAGAGAACCACCGCTTGGGCCTTTTCATTTCTATATGGTTGTGGACAAGAGTTCTTCGATTCTGGAACTAAAAATTGAGTAGCTTGGATGATCGTGTTAAATATTATGGTATCAAATACTACTTGAGAGTCTAAGTCACTTAACATCCTGAATTTAATGCTTATTATCAGTCTAAAAAACGCTCAACTTAAATATTAGAAAAAAATACGTCCCCTTAACTTCTCCATCGGAGCAAAAGTATCCTCTTAACCATTTAAAGTGGGTTTTGACATTATATTGTCATACGCCCAATGAATGTGGTGACCACCGACGACGACAACGGGCCAGGATGCGGGGTGTTACGGCCGTGTTACAGCCATGAGAGTGAGCCCGCTTCTCTGATCAATCACCCTCTCCCCTCTACAAAAGGAGACGGAAGATGACTCGAAGTGATATACAAGCAGAACACTAGTGTATGCATATCTATGTACTGAACCAGTTAAAATAGTAAAGAGCTAATTTTCCTCTAGAATTTATGTGTAAAGAATCAGATTCCTAAAAAAAAAGGTGGAGAATTATTAGGCATGCATGTAGGATACTACCAATTTGCAAGAGGTGAGACCTTGCATGCCAATTATGGAGTCACAATGATCGCCGCCCCCAAAACAAATGGCGGGTGGGCATTCATAAACTGCAGCTTGCAACAAAGTCGTCGCCCCGCTCAGCAACCTAGTTCTATATAAGTCGTCGCCCAGCTCTGCATCCTATGCAACCTTGCTGTATAAACTCAAATTCTGTCTCCGCCGTTCATCAGCTGTTCATTCGTCCGTCGGTTCGATTGTGCTACTCCGATCGAGCGAGCTATACCTGCTTCAACTTGGAACAGCCAGGTATCGTATGATTCCCGTTCGTCCATACATTTCCTCTGGTAGAACTCTTTGAAAATAATTATAAAAAAAGCCTCTGTGCTCGTGCTCAGCAAAAGCAATCCTATACGCTGTATTTGTTCATCGTTTTGTATTTATGACAGATCTCTACTGTTGCACGAAGTTGATGTATATAACAAGTAAACAACTTCGTTACAAAACTATATATCTATATAGGTGTAAATTTCACTAACGGTCCTCAAACTTGTCCTGATTTCTTATTTAGGTTCCAATGCTTTTAAATTACACGTTCAACACTCTAAACTTTGTCCACGGTGAGGTGGAACAAGAGTCAATGAAAAAAAAATTAATTATAAAGTTCTAGATCTCTTCAAGATATACACAACTTTTATATAAAGTTTGTTTTCATCTTACTTTATTTAAAGAAGTTATGAATTTCACTGTTCTATACCTATTTTTAGAGACATCACTATCCAGCCGACTATAAACAAAATGATTTCCAGAGCTCCTCTAGATCTAGCCGCCAAAATGATTTCTAGAGCTTTTCTAGATCAAGCCGCCTCTAAAGATAGTGATATTTTTAGTCTCAAAATGTATTTCTAGAGACAGATTGTTTCAGAGAACATTTTTAGATGCAGTTTTAGATAGAGCAGCCTATAAGTATGTGCTAAAATTATTTTTGTAATAGTTATTAGGGTTGGATAATGCCTGCTCGGTTCGGCTTGTTCTGGCTTGTTATCTTAAAGAGCCAGAAGAGAAGGATCCTCATGTTGCAGCATCTAGACTGGCATCGTGAGCTATAACGCCTCTGTTCAGAAATAGAGGCATGCCTAAAAATCAAATCTATAATACTGTTAAATGTCTGGTCATGTAGGGGAAGATAGTGACGGGGATTGAGCTAAAGGAGAGGTAGAAGGGAAGTAGAAAATGTTGTTTGTGCGGGGAAAGTGAAACCAAATATCACCTTTTGGTTGGGTGCAGCATGGCAAGAACCACTAAGGAAGCGTTAGCATGGGATAGGACACCCTAGTTGGTCCCGAAATGAGTGGTCTGTAGGCTACCTCTATGAATGCCCCCTATCTCTAGAGACGGTTTTAGATATGCAGCTATGTCTACGAATCAATTTCTATAAAAGGCTGGATTTAGAGTTATCTCTATAAATAGGTGTTTGCACGATAAAATTTGATTTTTTTAAATAATCTTGAACGGAGAAATGACCAAAATTAAAGATGTAGATCTTAAAAAGTTATAAAAATTTGTATTTGACAACATTTTTATTTAAAATCATCTACTCACCAAAGAAAGTTATGTGTGTATTTCTCACATTTGAAATTCAAAAATCTCAAACAATCTTGCATGGAGAAACGACCAAAACCAAAGTTATAGATCTCGAGAATAATTACAAGTTTGCAATTGAAAACTTTTTCATTTGAATTCGTTCAGGGTCATAAATACTAATTTTAAAATTGGATAACGGCAATACGAGGAGAATGAATATTAACGTAAACACTAGTATAGAAATGATTTTCATGTACGCCTTCCTTTTCTAATAGAGACGGTCCACATAGGAAACCGTCACTAACTATTGCGAGAGGCATTATAGCTTGAAAACCGTTGCTAGAAATAATTTTTAGAGGCGGTTGCATTAAGAAAACCACCTCTAGAAATGTATCCATTTTTAGAGACGGTTTTAATAAGAGAACAACCTCTAAAAATAAGATTTTTTAGTGACGGTGCTACTAAGAAAACCACTCTAGAGATATATATGTTTTTAGAAATGGTTATACTAAAACACCCACCTCTAAAATACAATTTTTAGAGACAGATCCTTTAACTCACCCGCATTAAAAAGAAACTGAATTGTTTAGTAGCAGTAAGATTTCACATGCTAAAAAGTTAGCATAGCACTATGCGCCCAAAAAGTTTGAACTTGTACTAGCTTTCACGTGCCCTCCCTCTTCGATTTTCTCCCAACGGTGGCAGAGCAAGCTTATCTTCTCACACAGCAACAGCAACCTTATCTTTCCCGCGGTGGCATTCTCATCTCCCTGAACTCTCTCTTCCTCTCCCTTGCTCTATCTTCTTTGTGTAACCAAGGCTCGGCAGCGACAGTGTCAACGACGAGGCGCCACGGTGGAGCGACGTGGTGCAGGCCAGCGACTGCCGGGCTCCGGTTCGCGCGGCGGTGTGGCGCCGGCGAGCTGCCCAGGTGTGGCAGCGTAGCGTCGATGTGCTGACGGGGCGCGGCAGTGTGATGCCGCTGAGCTGGCCAGATGTGGCTTCGCGCCGGTGTACTGCTCTCAGGTGCGGTGTGGCACATGCGTTGCCGATTGTCGTAGCTTGCAGGCAGTGTAGCGCCGACTGTGGTACGAGCATATGGTGGTGCGGTGCGGACGGTCATAGCTACACGGCGGCCGGCAATGGTGTGCTCGCCGGTGCCGGCGAGCTTTTTTTCTTATACGACAACAGAACGGTTGTAGCTACCGTGATGCGGCACGGTGGCTGTCGTAGCTTTTTTTATGCCCAAAAGTTATTTTTCAGGCCGGTTGCGTCTGATTCTGTATATGCATTATAAGTATCAGTTCGCATAACTTCACCGTCTCGACCGTCCTTAGAAATTCTCTTTTAGAGTCAGCTGCTGGTCCGTCTCTAGAAATAAAATGCTTTTACATTGGGTTAAGTCCACTTTAGGACCTTCAACTACCGTACAAGTCTAGATTTCAACCTTGAACTTTAAAACTGGATGACATTGGCCCTCCAACTCTCGAAAAAGTTCACTTTTCAACCTTGGGCGGTATTGCAGGCGGTTTTAGCGTGTGAGCAGTAACTTTTGATATTTTTCTATAGTACTGATATTTGTTTATTTCATAACTAATTATTGGTACATGCTAAATTCATGAAATTTTTTGTGTAGCCTCTTCATGATGTACTCTACCTAGAAAAAAATATGAAACCTAGAAAATGAATAGTTTTTTGCATGTTTTAAAATTACCTATTTTAATTAATAAGTGCAATAAGAATTTATTTAAATATTTCAAATTCATCCCAAACTTTTTGTACAGGTTGATATCATCATAAAGCAGCTACAAATAAATTTTCATAATTTTTGGATATTTATTTTGACCTACAAAAATCATAGAAGTTGCACTTATTAATTAAAATAGGTAATTTTAAAACATGCAAAAACTATTTATTTTCTAGGTTTCATATTTTTTCTAGGTAGAGTACATCATGAAGAGGCTATACAAAAAATTTCATGAATTTAGCATGTACCAATAATTAGTTATGAAATAAACAAATATCAGTACTATAGAAAAAAACCAAAAGTTATTGTTCATGCGTCAAAACCACTTGCAATACCGCCCAAGGTTGAAAAGTGAACTTTTTCAAGAGTTGGAGGACCAATGTCATCCGGTTTTAAAGTTTAAGATTGAAATCTAGACTTGTGCGATAGTTGGAGGTCCTAAAGTAGACTTAACCCTTTTACATTCGGTGGTATAGTGTCGGTCTTTACAGCCGTTTCTAGAAATTAAATTTGACCATGTCTAAAAACCTTCTATGTACTAGTGAAAATATGAATATAAATAGAAAACGTATCAAGTGCAAACCAACCTCTCTGTGCAAACCAACTGCGGTGGAGAGACGAGAGGGAGGATTACAAAAGTGTAATTTTGCACTTAACCACATGTTTCTAATCACATTTTGCAAATCACTCTTTTCCACCTCTTCTCTACAGTTGGTTTGCACAGAGAGGTTAGTTTGCACGGTATATGTTCTCTTATACAAATACTTGTAGTAGTTGTGTAAAGACCTTTATCTTCATCGGTCATTGGGGATCTATTTTTCCAGAGTTTGGCCAGTCTTCTATTGATAATTAGGAATGAAAGTTGGCCTTCTATACCTTGACCTCGTTGTGTATTGTTGTCTAGATTTCTTTAGCAGCCATGTAAAAGTATCATCTCCCCTAGTGATTGGTACATTATCTACAGTTTTTGTCATTCTCTCCCATTCTTTAGTACTCTCTCTGCTCCTAGTTGTCGGATACCAAAATCAGAGTACCCTAAACCAGGGACAAAATTATTCCCAAAAAACGCATAAGTTAGTAAAGGAACAAAAGCCACGGCCCACTAAGGCCCACCATATCATACTCCGCCTCACTCGAGCCCACCACATCAAGGCCTCGAGCAAGCACCAACTTTCCGCCTCACTCGAGCCCCTCCCCACTGAGGCCTCGGACGAGCTCCCGCTTTCCGCATCGCCCGAAGCCTCCCCGTTGAGGCCTTGGACGAGCTCTCACTCTCCGTCCCGCCCGAGGCCTCCCGGCCGAGGCCTCAGACGAGCCTCCGTTGTCCGTCTCGCCCCGAGCCCTCCCGTTGAGACCTCAGCGGCGAGCCTCCGCTGTCTGTCTCGCCCGAGCCCCCGTGGCAGGGCCTCTGGCAGGGCACACCGCGTTCCCGGGTCAAACTAAGACCCTTAGATTTGACGTATACCCTGCCACCCGTGCACAGGAATCGTCACCGTCCATAGTGGCGGCCATGCTCGCCAGCGTGGGGTGCTGATCGACCTAACTGCCACGCCAAAGGCCATCCCCCAACGTTATCCCTCGTACGGGATCCAGGTCACGCGGAGCCGGTCATACAACAGTCCCTCCAGGTTTTCAAAGCCCGGAATGGGCAGCGACTACCCCGACGATCGGCCTCACCTGTGCCAACCGCTCCGCGTACGGTAGTGAGAGCCGAGGCCCTCGAAGCCTTGGATCCAAAACGAGTCAAAGCTACAGCAAGCTACAGGGCTCGAACACATCTCCCATGACCTCCTCGCCAACTCTCACGGGACAGCCATCCCCTCCATCTCCAGGACTAAGGAGAAGACTCCACACAACTGCTCCCACGACTAATAGCGCCGAGCCATGCCCTACAATGTCGGGGCCTTAGTGCAAGATAGGAGGGCACCCGCTAATGTATCGAATGCACAGTCACCCCCTGTAAACCCGATCCTCCCCTTATAGCTATAAAAGTGGGGGGGAGGAGGAGGGCCAGAGCCCCCTAAGGCAAGGGAAATCACTTCCACCCGCTCAATATGGGCACCTGCCTCAATCAACCACGAGACTTGGGACCAGTTCCCCCTCTCACCCAGCTTGTACACCCCTACCTACGAGCACTTCGGTGCAAAATAATACAAGACTTCCTCCCCCCACTGGACTTAGGGCCTTTTCTTGCTCGAACCAGTATAAATCTCTTATATTCTTCTTGCACACCTTCCGGAGCTAGGAGACGCAGTATAAATTTACTTGTTGGTATTGGGGCCACCAGTTCTAATACCGACACCAGTGTCTTTTAAAATCTACCACATACTTTCTAAGGTCCCCCGCCCTGCAATGACTTATCAAACATCGATTATCTTTACATTGGCAAAAATTGTAGGAAATTCTAGTCTTGGCGGCACGTCTAGTACCGTACCTCCTCCCTAAACAGGACGTTTTTACCATTCTTGACCTTGGCTGACGGCCCCCCACTTTACAAAATCCCTTGTTTTCCCTATCCCCTTTCCAAAATTGACCTTGTGCAAAAGATGGGTCATCCTCCTAGCCTTCAATATCCGGCTCCGCCATATCCAGTTTCCCAAGTCCAACAAATTGCCTCGTTCATTATCCTTATCCAGTTCCAGTATCCCTAGTCCACCATTGTCTACATCTGATCAATGTTTTTAGTTGTATGATACTAGAAGAGAAGATATTAGCAACTTTTAGCTTCTTTCAACTAGTATATATGGACTAACAACTACTTAGGATATAGTTAATTACTAGTCTACCTGTTACTTTTTCTAATTAAGGACTTGTTTGGATACTTGACTTCAATCCATATGTGTTGGAGCGGTTTGATATGGAATTTAAACTAAATAATTTATACAAAACCACTCCAACACATATATACATTGAGGTGGATACGTGGACAGCTAAACAAGGCCTATAAGTTGCCTTAAATCTGAACGTGTTTGATCTTTAATTTCATTGTAAGGTTCAAGGTTTCTGTACTGTATGTATTACAGGGTTACAGATATGGCAGAGAACATGGAGGGTCGTGAAGGTCCAGCAGAGGTCAATAACGACGGTAGGCGTTCAGATGTATGGAACCACTTTATCCGTTCAAGAAATGGTGCCGGCAGGAATATAGCCACCTGTAAACGCTGCCAGAGCGAATTAGGCGCCGAAAGTAGGAACGGGACGGCTCATCTGAGGCGACACCTTGGCACGTGCAATCCGAATAAACGACCACGGACAGCACCACAACCGTCAGGTGGTGGTGATGATGATAGCCCTGACTCATCACTAGCTCATCCTGCTGCAGCCGTCCTTGCTGGGATGGTCGCCTTCCACGGGTACCCTTCCTCGATCGTAGATGACAAGTACTTCAGAAGCTTTGTGAGCGTCCTCGACCCTCACTTCCAGATGCCCTCGCGAGCCTCCATCGAGGGCATCTGTCGCCTTCGCGCCAAGGAAGCCATGGAGCAGCTGAAAGAGACCCTGGAAAGCAACCAAGGGCAGATCAGCCTGGCGACAGGGACATCACCTACCGTGCAGGGAAAAGCCCTGTACATGGCGTGGCAGTTCATCGACGACGAATGGACCCTTCAGAAGAGGGTCGCTCAGGTGTTCCCGTTGGTGCCTTTCCCTCCGTACCACCACGACACATTGCTGGGATCCAAGGAGGTTTCTATCGAGCTGGATGAAGGGATACTGAAGCAGCTTTCCTGCGCAACTACCACCCCCACGCTGAAGGAAGCGGTTCGGCGCTGGGTTCTTCCAGATAGGCTATTCAGCGTGGCATGGGGCGAGGAACTAGAGGAGCATCTAGAACACAAGGATTTCCTCAAAGATTTGTGTTCGGAATGGAAATTCAGTGAGCTGTTTGATGTCCCGCGGGTGTTCTGCGTCACGTACACAAGCGACGTACTAAACTCAGTTGCGGACTCCATTTTCAGCAAACTGGAGAACAGCTTTGTAGAGAACTGTTTCAAGGCCGTCAAGTCATTGACTCTGAGTCAAGAACAGCGTGATCAAATGCTTTCGGACTTGGGCCTGAAGCATCTGGGAAGATATGACAAGAGATGGTTCTCCTACTACTGTGCGTTAGAAGTGCTTCACAGGGCACATTCAGATAACAATGCAGCCTCAGTGGTGGAGGAGCAAGAATTCAACGCAAGCCGAATTGGAGAGCTACTCAGGCGATCGAGGCACAATAATACCCAACTCAGAGAGCTGCTCGGGCTGTCGAGGTTCAGAGAAAGCATAATGACAGACCTACTCCGCAAAATCTTGGGAATGATATATCACGCCCTCGTGGCAATCTCCCTTCCCAGGTGCCCAACCTCCAACATCTGCCTCCAAGAGCTGATGAAGCTGAAGCAAGCCTTGCAATCTGAAGCCATTGAGGCCTCCCAAATTCCTGCTATAGCAGCTGCTTACGCAAAGAGTGGGGGCTTCAGCCGCGACCACGATATTGACAGCGCTCTTGAAAAGGCACAAGGTCTAGTCGGCAAGTTTTTGAAGGACTCGTATCAGTATCTGTCCATACCTGTGGTGTTGGACCCTCGTTTCAAAATGGAATACATAAGAAACATCTTCGAGTAGGTTTTTGAGGAGTCTGAAGCCAAAAACTGCGTAGAAAAGGTAATACAAACAATACAGTATCTCTTTGATGAGCAGGGGCGCCGGAAGTGCCAAAACATCAGCGGCGAGGGCACAAGCAGTAGTGCGGAAGCAAGCACGAGCACGTCGGCAGACAGCATCTTGGATGAGAACATCGTCGAGCTTCAGAGTTACTTGGAAGACGGCCGTCTGGAGCCTGGGGATGGAGACGACGGCGGCAGCTTCGATATCCTCCAGTGGTGGAACACTAACAACCGGAGGTACCCGACGGTGGCTACGATGGCGAGAGACGCTCTGGCCATGCCCGCGTCTGATATTCTCACCCCGGAGGATGCCTCCGCTGTCAGGAGCATGGTCAGCTGGCCGCATGCATGGTAACCAGTAAGCAGAGAATTCCTGCTACTATATATTCCAAGTTTCCAAGCCAAGCGCTGGCCCCTGTTTGATTTATTTTCAACTTATAAGTTTGTTATAAGTACTACAGTTTTTGGTTAACAGTTGGGATTGTAATAATAAGACACAATGCTGTATCTCCAGCTCTTTTAATTTGCTACACCTGCTATTACTTACTGTATCCTTTGTTATACTTGTATTTGTCACAAATCTCTATATATATACTTTGATGCTCATACTATCAATTTGTAATTGTCCACAAAATCACGCATTTTTTTCTTAATTTTGTTATACTTACATGTCCACATCCCTCTCTGTATATATATATATATATATATATATATATATATATATATATATATATATATATATATATATATATATATATATATATATATATATATATATATATATATATATATATACATACTTTGATTCTCATACTATAATAACTTGTAATTTTCCACGAAATCGTGCTTTTAATTTCTTTCTGCAGTTCTGGCATGCAGCCGCGCGTGGTGCGTTGCCGGCGAGCATGATTGGCAAGCGCAGCAGCGCGTTAATGCAGCAGTCGGGGCGGGCGTGGAGACGGTGATCGGCACAGGCGCAGAGCCTGCGATGTGCAACTGTCCATGTCCATTGTCACGAACTTCACTCTAATTCACTCCAATGCACCCACATGACTTGGCCAACCGCCATCTTGACTTGATCAAAACGGTCACTCCTTCACATGTACATTTGCTTGTTGATGTCATCGAGTGTCAGTCACCTAATGTTAGTTTTCCTGTCATCTTGCTCCCTCCATCTAAGCCTCAAATCCATCTTTCATTGCTCCTAAATTTTTTTTTTTTTCACTATCGGGTTCAGCCCATTTTTCATTAAGGTCCCGTTTGGCTCCCGGAATTTTTAGAATTGAATTCATTATATAAACTATAGTTGTGGAAAAAAAATCCATGGAATCATCTACAACTTTAATTAAGTTGGGGAAGAAGAATCCATAGAATCCATTTCCCCCACCTCTCACCCTATGAATTTAAGATATGCTTATATGTGAACTTTGAAAAGTTATGGAATTTTAATTTCTTCTTCCACAACTATAGTTTATACTATGAATTCATTTCCGAAAATTCCGGAGAAACAAACGGGCCCTAAGAGGAAAAGGTGTAAAGATTACACAAACGAACCCGAGCAGCCACCTTCGGCTGCAACCCTAGCTACTGGAGTTTCTGAGACGAAATTACATAAGTTGCACATTTTGAGACGAGAACTCGCTAAGCACAACCAGCGACACAAACTCAACCAACATAGTCAAGAGACATTGCTCCTAGTTCATCAACATGGCATGATGTCTTCACTCGATCTTCTCCATATCCGTCGACCGTCTCTACTCCCTCTTCATACCAACATAGTCAAGAGATATGTTGCACACGCACTCATGCTTGAGTTAGTTTTCAAACTCAACCAAAGCTGATCATCTCTTAACAATCACTCATCACAACTTGACACACAAGGGCACATCTCATCCTTGTGTTTGCAACAGAAATCTACACATGCATAGGTGAAGTAATCAAAATCAAAATCTTATGGCTCACAGTACGAACTACACAGTTTTAGCAGCACTAACCAGCAGTGATCAACGGGACAAGAATTTGGGAATAAATTAAATTCCAAGGAGTACTGTAATATAACATGAATTATGCCTGCAGCGAGCAACACAACGACCTTCGGTCCGGACATATTTACAGATATTAATTGCCAGCTCTCTGCTTCAATTGGGCAATGTAAGCGACCAGCAATATGAAGATGTAGGTCCCGAAAAGCTTGGTCAAGTTCCAGACGACCGTCGCCGAAAAGCTTCTGAGCCTCCAGGTGTTCCAATCTAGATGAGAGCTGGTGGACAGATACAGTGTCCACGAACAGGAGAGGCCAAACCTGCGATACATGACCCACATAAGCCTGAGGTCGTGTGCGAGCGCTTCATTTCCATAGAGCACCACAGCAGAAGCTGCAACCGCGACGATGGCGGTGGCGACCAAAGAAACCTCCCAAATCACCACGGTGACCCCGAGCGCGAAGGCGACGAGGACGCCCTTGAGAGCGACATGGAAGAGCCACACGGCGCGCTGCGTGTAGATGCGACGGACGAGAGGGTCCACATTGCCCTGGGTCCCGTACGCGGCGAGGCTGAAGGTGGCGGCCACCGAGCAGTAGAAGGCGAGTATGTTGGCGACGAGGAAGACCTTGAAACCGTATTGGCTGCCGAGTGCCGGCATCGTCGTCGTGCCTGCCTTGGGTTTGCTTTGTGTTTTGTATGACCCCGGCATGTTGAATGCTGCGGCGAAAGTCACCGTCGCGATCAGCGCTGATGCAACTAGAACTGTCGACGGAGCACTAGATTCTGGTGATTGAGCCAGCAAGAATTGTTGCTTCTTTTGCGGTTTTCCGAACTCCAGATCACGTCTGCGTGCACTGAAGTAAGCCCCGGAGTGAGCCAGTACCCTGATCATCCATTCCGTCGGGTTCTGCAGTAATTAAGGAGCTTCAATCGTCAGGCCTCTCTCGCAGCCACGGCGTACACTGTTTTCTACTCCTTCCATCTCAAATTATAAGTTTTTTTTTAATTCTTTGGTCAAACTTGAGATGGTTTAACTCTTTATAAAAACTGGACTAACTTATAATTTGGAACGGAAGACTTAGATAACTCCCTCCCCACCCCCCCCCCACCCCCCCCCCCCCCCCCCACCCCCCCTCTTTTGCATTGTATTGTACCTGGAGAGAGGCGAATGAGTTTTCTGTCTTTATCTTGCTTGCGAGGTCGAGTGGTGTGTAGCCGGCCTTGTTGACATGGTTGAGCTCCACATACCTGTTCCCCATGAGATGGCTGAAACTGGACTCGTCCCTATTTTGCACTGCCAGATGTAATGCAGTGTTTCCGTCCTTGTCCTTCGTGTTAAGAATGTTCCTGAATCTCTTATCCCTGCATACGAACTTGACTACGTCTGTCTGCCTGTCCTTAACGGCGACATGAAGAAATGTCCTTCTGTTAGCATCAAGCAGAGCGGGAGACGAGTAGTTCTCCAGGTTTGCACTGACCAATAATGCACGTATTGCGTCCATTGCGCCAACGGAAGCAGCTATATGGATGGGGCACATCCCCTTCCTGTCTCTCGTACTCTTCATGTTTGGTTCTGCTGCTACCAGAAGGCTTGTTACACCCTTAACTCCAACTGATGCTGCATAGTGAAGAGGTGTATTTCCATGATTATCAAGTGCATCAATCACCAGAGGTGGATCGTTCCCCCTTGCTAGAACTAGAACCTTTCGTGTAAGATCTGCCATCATCAAGTGTCCTTATGAGTTATGATCGGTACTTCTCATATAAAAAATACTGCTGTGTACTCCCTCCATACTCATATTAGTTGACGTTTTGGACAAGGACACGGTCTCCAAAACATAACTTTATCCATCATTTTTTATTAAAATGTATAAGAAAACTAAAAATAAAATTAATTTTATAAAAGTGGATTTTAAGGTGAATCTATACATATAAGTTTCATATTTTCAAACTAAATATTTTAAAAGTTATTGATAGTTTATGTTCCCAATGTTTGACTCAAACCTTATCCAAAACGTCAACTAATATGAGTATGGAGTAGTATATTGGAATAACATGTCATACTTATGGAATACTAAATTATTAAATTGCACGCTGGATCCTTAAACTTTTAGAGCATTTCTATCTAGGTCCTCAAACTAAAAAACTGATTATTCAGTCCATGATCTATTGGCACTGTAAACTAACGATTCAAAACCCATCTCATCAACGCTAACATCTGACGGACAGCTAGACGCCGAGGCCATGTCAACTTCTAAGAAAAAAACCACCACTTTTGCTTTCTCATTCCAAGTCCATCCTCTCTCTCTCCCAACCTCCCGGCCACAGGACTGCCGGAGGTCCACATCACCGGCACCAGCGCCGACCTTGACACCCTCTCCTCTGCAGTCCTGTGCTGGTGTGCAGCTGGAGCTGTCTGTGCTGCACCGGTCCACGGAGTCCTGGTATGGCTTCTTCCTGGTTGGGTCCGCTGTAGGAGTTGAAGCAACTGGAGCAGACGATGAACGGCACGCCCTTCAGCACCGGCCGGCAGTGGTTGCATTGTGGCAAGCTGTTCACAATATCGGCCGGTTTTTGTCAAAAATCAGCTATTTTTGTCAAAAATCAGCTATTTTTGTCAAAAATCAGTAATTTTTGTTTCTATTGGTGACCTCCAGTAAATACTCGTACCAGTAATTTTTTTGTTCCATTTGTTCAAACTTTTAAAATATTTGCTAAAATTTAAAATTTTTTACTAAAATTTCAACTGGTTTTTTTACCGATTTTTATAATTTTCGTTTCTATCGGTCCCTTCGATATTTGTGATTCTTCCAGTAGAGCTCCTTTGACTGCCGGTGGCTTCTGCAGCACAGACGGCTCCCGCGCTCTGGCTTGCACCGGTAATCCGGTATATATCCTATGCACTCCGGCTTGCCGTGGTGGCGGCAGCAGCCGTGCTCGTGATGGCATGACCCCGGCTTCGTGTTATTGCAGCATGGATGTGCTCTGCAATCGTGGTAGCGCCGTGACAGCAAGCCACGGGGAGGAGCAGCGGCTTGACGGGGATTCATTGCGCTTTCATGGTGGCCGTCGGTAGTAGCAACAGCGTGACGAGTTCTGGTGCTGGCAGGGAGGCCCGCCACCGCCGCTGCACGAGACACGTAGCCTTCTTGATTGGGAAGACGAGGAGGGCGCGTGCGTGGCGTGTTGTCGTGTTGGGAACTTGCTGAAAAGTCTTCAGCAAGGGCCCGGGCCCGGCCCCAGATGTTCTTCCAGAAGCTCGGCTCATGGCTAGGCACCTTTTCCCGCCAGCGTCACCATCATCATCGTCTTCTTGCCGTGCAGGGCTGCAGGCTGAGCAGCTGTGGTCTGCGGGCACACCGGCATCTCTTGGTCTGCATCATTCAGAGTCATGACCCGCTGCACTCTGTTCGCACCCTCCTCGATCAGTGCCACTTGCTCAGAGACACGATTCCTTGCCGGCACGGATGACCGGACTCACTCCGGTGCCATCTGCTCCTGACATGAGGAGGGGTCGGGGTGCTGGACCTGCTGGTGCTAGCGGCATTTCGGGCTGTTCAGCTGGACTATAAAGTGGTTGATAAGACAAGCTGGCTGATTTGCTGAGAGAGGCATAGCCCGCTCTGAAGAGGCAGCCCGCTCCACGATGTTGATGTCCTGGCCGCGTTTCTCATGGCGGTGCCGGTTCAGTTCTATGCTACGCGAGATGAAGCCACGGGAGAATCCGCTCGAACCAAAATGGATAGTTTCAACTGCACTTACACTGGGGCGCCGGACTCCTCGAGAACATAGTGGCACCTCGGGCATCTCATGCGGCTAACTGCTCTAGCATCTAAATTTTTCATGGGTCAACTGCGACACCGTCCTCCGCAGTCCTGCGCCAGCGCCTGATGCAGACCTCCGGTGATCCTGCGGCCTAGTAGGCACTAACGAGATGGGGGGGGTGGGGGGGGGGAGAGGTGAACTTGGGAATGAGAAAGAGAAAAGGCTAGAGTTTTTCTTTTTTGAGAAGTTAGTATGTCTCCAGCGTCCAGCTATCACTATGGCGCTGACGTGGCGGGTTTTGGACCGTTAGTGTACGACGCTATTACAGATTACGAATCTAGATAGTCGTTTTATAGTTCAAGTACCCAAATGAAAATATTCCAAAAAGTTAAGAACCCAACGTGCAATTTACTCATTAGAGTAGTATATTAATGCACCTTCGAAGGAACAAATGCGGGGCATCTAGAGTTGACACCGAGGAGAGAGATACTAGTGGTTGCCATTGGGAGGAAAGGGTAATCCTAACTAAAAAACTATAATGATTTTTATGATCAATAATTTGGATGACAACACAGTCAAGTGATGATGTTACATTATAATGAAAGTAGGGACGAAAATGGTTTCTTACATATGAAATTATGTCTATGTCAGAGCCAAGATAAGAGATGTGACTCCTTTATCTAGTGTCCAAATGGTTTTGAATGTGATTCCTTTATCTAGTGTCCAAATAACTTGACAAGTATGAAAATTATGTCATAGTTTCTGCCTTAGGACTACCCTAAGAAAAAAACCAACATAGCATAGGATAAGGACCAACGTGCAACTTAATTAGAACAACGTCTCTAGCGAGTCAAACCGTGCTTTATACAAAAGGGGCGGAGGGGAGCAGGGAATCGTGCAATTACCTGTACTCCGAATAGCTGCGACGTGTAGCACATTTTGTCCATTTGGTCCATCATATGACAGATCACTGCCAAAGGTTTCCATTAGATTCGTAACAGTGTCGCTATATCCCAAGTAAACAGCAAGATACAGGGGAGGCATGCCGTCGATATTCGGACCGTCGATATTCGGATGAGACGCTAAGGAACGTAAATATTTAAACTTTGCAAGTGGAGCACGCTGCCACACTGCTCTATGCAGCTCCGTCTCATTCTCTGGACTGCAGTCAGGAGAGAGGTATATAGTAATTAACGTTCAACTTTTGTGAGGATATATTTGTCACCATAAGTGGACTATGTAACTAAAAGAAAATAGGGTTAAATGAACGGTCCTAAACTTGTCAAGTATTAGTTGGATCTATGAACTTTGAAAGCACACTTCTACGTCCTTAAACCTGTTAGGTAGTACACTGTTGTGGTCGTAATGGTCCAGAAATGAACATGCAGTAGTGCATCATTTTATAAATTTAGGGACGCAGCAACTTGTTTGTGCCTTGTAGCTGATGCTAAATTGATAATGATAGCAGTTGAGCGCTACGACCTGCCACTATGAGCTCTCAGGGTTACTCAAACTCTCTGATGGGGCATCTCAGACACCACCATCAGAGCTTAGGCTCTCCAACTGTCAGCAATGGCTAGTCCACATGGTAGGCACTAGAGCTCTCTAGTGCTCGTTGCAAAAATGTAGACCCTGCTGGCCGGCCAATTCATGTGTGTGTGCTAAATTTGTAGGAGGGTTGAGACTCTCGTCCAACGTAACTGCTCTAGCCACCAAGGTGCTTAATAAAATATTAGGTGATTAGTGTTAGTGCCCGTGAAGTGCCTGGGCTAGTTTAGAGAACTAAATTTTGTTTGCTTCAGGCTTTAGCTTAGTGCTTTTGTGAGGTTTGTACACCTCTTGCTACCCCACACTTGCACATGCCAAGCTTGTATTTCTAGAGGCTTGTAATTTTCTGAGATCACACCAACTGCATGTGTGGTGTTGTCGATGGTTACCAAGGGAACGACGACCGTGGTGTTTTGACCCAAAACTCGTTAGTGAAGATGGTAGGAGCAATCAAGGAGAGGCCAGACGAATACCTACTTGCTTGTGGGATGGCCTATTATATATCCATGGAGTTACCTATCCAGGAGCTTGGCCCTTGCAATGGACATCGTTCTAAAGGGTTCAAACGAGGACTGAGCTTTTCAATACCTCGGGAAACATTTTAATGCTAGAGTTTGCATTCTATAAATCATTTATGTTTCCACACTTAATTATTTGTATTTGTAGATTGTGTGCTTACCTTCCAAGTTTAGCCTGCTAGGTCAGTTGATAGGATTAGGCTAGGGTGCAATTTTTTTGTATTAGTAATGGTAACACTTAGCAAAATCATAGTGCACATCAATATAGTAGCTTGCATGGGTTCTTAATAAGTAGGAACTAGTTGGTTGTTTAGTTTTAAATTTGCTTAATTTAGCCCACCTTAGATGTTAGGACTCCTTAATGGTATCAAATCTTGTTGACACAATTCTGACCTTTGGCTTAATCGGCATTGAGCTAAGATGATATTTATTGTGGCAGGATGATTACCGATAGGCCCCTATACTTTGACGACACTAACTTCTTCTATTGGCATGCTAGAATGTCTTGATACCTAGAGGCCTTTGATTTAGGTATTTGAAGAGTCACTAGGAATTGGATATACCCTAAAGAATCTTAATCGGTCCACCTCTAGTGATGAAGATAAACTTTATTTCAAAGTTGTATCATTCAAGAGATCTATAACATTGTAGTTGATTACTTGTCCATTGAAATCATTAAGTGCATACAAAAAATTAATTTAAAGTTTTCATATTTTTAAATTCGATTTTGTAGCTTTTATATATGACTTTGGATGGAGACAAGACCTAAACCAAACATGTAATATGCACCAAAAAAGAACCTTTCTAGTTTAATTTTTAAATTGAATTCAGATAGGGTTTCAAATATGTATATATTCACTAAACTAAATACAGAAGGAATGTATCAAGTATCCTGTCACAAGTGACTTTGAGGTGCCATGGTTAAAACAAATATGTGAGGGCCGAGTTTGTGAGTTCGATTCAGCTATAGAGCAGCCGTCTCTGCAAACCATCAATGTCATCTCTAAAAAGGCTGACTGTACTTGTGATTTTTCATAATATTTAATATTTTGAACATATTAATGTTTTATTGAATTAGACTATTCATATAATAAACTGGTGTAATAAGTTGTCTCATTTCTCTTTTTAAGGGATGAAGCTGAAAGGTTTTTTCTTTATCTAAAAAGGCTGTTGGCTTAACTAGTGAATTCAATACTCTTGTCATTTCTCTTATTTAATTATTGCATCTAGATTTATGGCTAGTTTGGTACCAAATTCTTTGAAGTTGAAGATTGATTTGTCATGGATGTACAATGATCAACTTCATGTAACTGAAGTAGCTAAATTCGTTGAAACAACAAAGAACACATGCTTTAAGTGATAATAAGGACATGTATATTGTCCTTGCTTGGACTGCAAGAACTAGATAGTATGGCATATGTGTGCTTCTAGCTTTATTAATAAACAAGAGACTTGCTACAAGTAAGCAAGTAGCCATATATGTTTTAACAACATACGGACCATGTGTGTAATAATGTATTTGTGTGTGTGTTGACATTCATGTACAGTTGTTTCATGCATTGTACGTGGTCATTGTGTTTTGATAGACTGATAGTAGTACAGCAAAGCTTTGTACCTGCAGCAAACACCCATATAACTGTGCCTGATTCCTTCCAACGTCTATATGAATTATTTTAATAACATGAACTCCGAGTTGCAATGGATGATTTGTACATTACAGTTTCACAAGAGGTTCTTTTAGGCTAGTCCCAGTTATGAGTTTTATAACGTTGTTAATAAGAATGGGCCCTTCAGCTTTTGTGTTGGTGGCTATGCCAACAGATTTCATCTAGATGAAACTCTCTATCTCACTTGTCTCTCGCTCTATCTCTCTTCATAATTAACATACTAAGTTATCAAATCTGATGATATATCATAGTGTTAATTGCAAATGAAATCTATGATATGAACCTCCTACTGACATTGGCCTTATTACTTGTCGTTACATGGTAGGATTCATATGTGAGTGTGGTGTGCATGCATGCATGTTGGCCTGTGTGTATATTTTTGCATCATCCTTCTACGAACAAAAGATAAAGCAATAGCTTTACATGAATACTTATTACGACCAATCGTAATTGTAACACACTACGTTATAAAAATGAAACATATAGAACTGAAGACTTGCCTGGCGTAAAAATACTCTGGAGTAATAGTTATCGTCGACGCGTCGTCGTCTACCGCCGCCGGATCACCACCGGCAGGCTGCTGGGCTTCTTCCAAGTCTGCCATTTACCGTCGTGACTCGTGAGCTAGAGCTAGGAAGATTTTCGTGAAGACGAGCGAACTAGTTGTGTGACAACTTCGTGCGGCCGGCACGAGTGTTATGTAGCAACGCCGGTAAAGAGTGGGAGTAATATATGCACAATGATGCACTGCACTAGGTCAACTGGGCCAGCTGGAGGTGAACTGTGTGGCGATGTGCGCGTGCTACCGAATAATTGGCGTTCGGTCAGCGGGCCATTTATATACGTGGGTCAGCGAGTCCTTATATTTTTTAAAAGCAACCTTTCTTTTTTTTTAAATGAAAAAGGGGGAAAATTAGGTAGAGGGCTCCCCTGCCGCTTCGGTCAAAAAATGGACATCGGGTCAGTGAGTCTACCATGGGACCAAGTCTTTCGGGTAACACATGCAGCATTGCTTTGTTGTTTTTTTTAACAGACATGTACTACACGATGGCCTATGTTTCAAATGCTGTGGTAAGGCTGAATAACGCCCGACCATCACCAAAGACTATCTACATGATCACTTTTTATCATAAAATTTTAAGAACAAACTAAAAATGATATGCTCCAATATAATGGAATCTCTAAATCACTTTCTACATTTTTTTGCTCTTCAAAACTACCCTTTTCGCTCTCCATTTTGAGAGAGACTGCATGCCTCTCTAAATACAATATAATGTAGTTTCTTATCACTTTTTTCACATAAAAAAAATAAGAAGTTAGTTGGAGAAACAAGATATATAAACAAAAGAGAACATTCGTCAATGTAAATTTTACCTTTTTGTGTAGTACAAGAGTAAAAAGGCCTCTGTGTTAATTATGTGGGTGGCATGTAGCTTTGAACACTATCTAGCAAATTTTCCATGTAGTCAACTCTTGAACTTGTATGAAATTTTATATGTGGTGAAGTTTCAAAATAAAAGCAGTCATTGGCCCTTTGATTGGCATGTGTGAGTAAATTTGATGCTATGATGGCTAAAAAGACATGTGCTAGAATTAGTTTCTTAATTATGTACTAAATTTATTTCTAGAATAAAAAGGATGGTTGAGAGATGGTGACAGAAGAGGCCGCTATTTCTGTTGGGCCTGTGTGAGGAATCAGATTACTAACCCGTAATCCTGTTTGTAAGAGGACCGTGACGTCTAAGAGAGGAACGAATTAGGCAACTTAAAAATTATTTCTAAAACTATGACCTTTAAAACTGTCTAGTCAAAAACTTATAAAAAAACCATCTAATATGCATTAAGATTTTACTAGGTGTGTCGCTATCTGTACCATTCCAAATCTTATAAGTTAGCCTATCAAATTAAGCTAAAAAAGTAATAAGCACACAATCACATACAGTACATATAATATAAAAGAGCCATAGAGATACAAACTCTCGCTGACTACTACGGTATTGAGCATCTCCAACAACTTAGTATTTCCACTTACTATCCTTATTTTGTTAGCTAAATCACAAAAAACCTCTCCAAAGAACTCCTCAAAATCAACTCCTCATTTATCCTAAGTTGCTATTCTTTCCTCCTGCATGCGGATATATATCCACGCGCGGACGCGACTTGCCATCGAGCTTTTAGAAGAGGTGGAAGGGTGAAAAATAATTTTGTTTCTGTTTCAGGGTTTCTGATGTAAGTTTTCAAGAGGTGGAAGGATATAAACATAATTTTGTTTCTGTCTCGAGGTTCTTGATGTAAGTTTGATCTGTGTTTGGCAAGTGAATTATACCAAACTATTGGAGAGGAACTTTTTTTCACTTATCATATATTTCAGAGACTTGCTAAATCACAAGATTTGCCAAGTGAATTTTGGCAAACTCTTGGAGATGCTCACGGTTTTAGTTTTACAATCCAAACTGTAATGTAACATATAATGAACTAGTAGTCAAACAACGACTGCATGCCTTACATGGTGGAATACCAGTATGTACACCGGTACGCGACGGTACACCGTACACCGTGCTTTGAGTCTTCGATACGACGACGGGCTGGTGACTAGCTAGTGTACGTGTTTTTGAAGGATATATGACGCGGTAGCTCCTCGCCATGCTCCTGATCTGGGACAAGTGCTGAGGAGACAGCAGATCAGATGCCGGCATGGCCAGAGCGTCCCTCGCCATCCTACTAGCAACGGTCGGGTACCTCACTTCATTCTCCGTCCACCACTGGAGGACATCGAACTCGCCAGCTGCTTCTCCTCCATGAGCGACTACGCCGTCGGCGATATAACGCTCCAGTTCGTCCATGGTGGTGCTCTGTTGCAAGGTGCCGTCCACATCCATTGTTGCAAGGCTTGCTCCTCCTGCCATGCCGCCCTCGCTGCAATCACGGAACATGTCCTCAATCTTTTTGCCAACTATGGAGAAATTGGCCGGTGCAACCGATTCATCGAAAACCTCAGAGAAGATGCTCGTCACGCCTTCCAGCTTAAACCTTGGGTCCAGCACGCCAGGAATGGACAGGTACAGGTACGAATCCTCGATGAACTTGTCCAGTCTCCCTTGAGCCTCGAGCAGGACGACGTTGGCGTCCTCCCCGGGGCCAAACCCCCCTTGCGCGTAGGCTATCGCTTTCGGAACGTTCCGGCACGCTTCCATGGCTTCGGACTGCACGACATCGCGCACCTTCTTGACCTCCACAAGGCAGAGGCTGGCGGTTGTGCAGCCGGGAGAAGAGATGGCCTCAATGGCCCGGTATATCGTGCCGAAGATCTTCCGGAGCAGGTCCGTGAACAGGCTCTCCTTGTGCCTTCTGGGTTTCTTGTTCTTGGTGACCTTGTTGAGCATGGGTTGATGATGTCTGTCTCTGGATACTCTGATTTCTGAAAGCATCTCGGTGGGCTGACTTTCACTGAAATCTGCAGGCCCCTGCTCCTCCTCCAGTTCTTCCAAGGCTGGATGATGCTCTGAATGTTCCTGGTGAAGCACTTCCAGGGCACAGTAGTAGGAGTACCATCTCCTGTCATATCTCCCGACATGATTCAGTCCCAGCTCTGAAAACCTTCGAGCGCGCTCCTCATGGCTCAGCCGCAGGCTCTTGAGAGTGTTCAGACATGCCAGTTCGTTGTTGCCATCGAGTGCCTTGTGAATCAGCGTGGCAGCCGAGTCCAGCACGTCGCTGGTGTAGCTGACAACGGGCACGGCCGCCTGATGATCCTGGAAATCCTGCCGTCGTCGTAGACGACGCTCCTGGAGCTCCTGGCACCACGCGACGCTGAAAAGACGACGACGGCCTGGGAGAAGAAGACCCCAGCGCCGGAGTTCTTCCTCCAGCACGGCGGACGTCGTCAGCAGCGAGAACTGCTCCAGGACCCGGTCGGGCACGTCCAGACAGACCTCCTCCGCCGCGCCCAGCAGCGTGCTGTGGTTGTACGGAGGGAAGGGCGCCACCTTGAACACCTGCATGATCCTGTTCTGGAACGCCCACTCGTCGTCGACGAACTGGCACGCCATGTACAAAGCTCTTCCTTCGCCGGCGGTGTCTGCTACCCCCTTGGCCAGGCTGATCTGAACCGGAAAGCGTGCCAGCATCTCCTCCAGCTGCCTCGTCGCCTCTTCGGCATGGCTGTGGCAGATGCCCTCGACGGCAGCACGCGACGACGGCATCTGGAAGAGGGGGTTGAGGCCGCGCACGAAGCGCCTGAAGCACTCGTCTTCGACGATCGAAGAAGGGTAGCAGACACCGCTAATATAAATCGTGTACGGAGAAGACGTAAAAAACAAATGTGGGCCCACACATACAAGAAAACCGCTAATATAAATCGTGTATGGAGGCATTCCAATCCCTTTAAATTCTCTTCGAAAAAGGCGTCTATATATGTCGATTTGTAGCGTGACTCCAACAAAACGGAAAATTTTAGTCGCTGAGGGAGGTTATCAAATGTGCACAACCACTACTACACAAAAGATTTTGCAAGGCACTTGAAAAATAATCTCGGAGGCGGTTTTAGAAAAAAACCGCCTCGGTTAATGATTCCCAACCGAGTCAATGCTCAGCCCCAATAACCGCCTCGGTTAATATATTAACCGAGGCGGTTTTTATAAAAAAACCGCCTCGGTTAATCAATATTAACGGCGGCGGTTTTTTTATAAAAACCGCCTCGGTTAATATATTAACCGAGGCGGTTTCATTATAAGACCCGCCTCGGTAAATATTGGGCCCAAACAGCCCATTCAAACCCAATAACAGACCTCTTGTATATATAGCAGCGGGCACACCAAACCCTAACTCCCTCTCCCCACCCCACCCTACCTTCAGCCGTCACACGGGCCCAAACCACCGGCTGCCTCCCTACGAGCACAAGGCAAGGAGAGAGGGAGGGAGAGAAAGTGAGAGAGGAGGGAGGAAGAGAGGCAGCCGGTGGTTTGGGCCCGTGTGACGGCTGAAGGTAGGGTGGGGTGGGGAGAGGGAGTTAGGGTTTGGTGTGCCCGCTGCTATATATACAAGAGGTTTGTTATTGGGTTTGAATGGGCTGTTTGGGCCCAATATTTACCGAGGCGGGTCTTATAATGAAACCGCCTCGGTTAATATATTAACCGAGGCGGTTACGTTATAGTAACCGCCTCGGTTAATATTGATTAACCGAGGCGGTTTTTTATAAAACTGCCTCGGTTAATATATTAACCGAGGCGGTTATTGGGGCTGAGCATTGACTCGGTTGGGAATCATTAACCGAGGCGGTTTTTTTCTAAAACCGCCTCCGAGCTTATTTTTCAAGTGCCTTGCAAAATCTTTTGTGTAGTAGTGAATAATTCTTAAAAAATTAATTCGTAAATCAATAAGTTTTAGGTGGGTAAAAATGTTGAGCATATCTGTTAGGTTTCACCAAAAGTTTTCAAAACCTTTGCTCCTAAAATATAAAAGACAGTTTTGTATCAGCAATCCCAAACTATTTCTAAATCAGCTCAATTACTTTTATACTTTCTTTCTCTTCTGTAGGTTTGTATTGGAACTCTATCTTACTCCTTACTTTTCCCCATACTCCAGGTCTGCTAATAGATACGTGCCTATGTTTTCACACTCTGGATTAGTTTTCCCAAGTGTGGAAAGATTGAGAGCTACTGAAGAGTAGTTTTTTTCATTCTTGTCAAAACATCGGAATTGGGAGTGGGTCTTGAAAACTATTAGAAGTGATATTTTGGAAACTGTTGAAGTAAACCAACAAATGTGCTCTCAACTTTTCTTAGCAACATGGTGAAGGACCGAAAATGGCGACCAGAGGGAGGGTGAATGGGAGTCTCAAATTTCTTTCAAAATATTCAGCCGTTGTCCCAAGTTTGACCCCCAAAAGCAAACTCACGCAAGAATGATCAATCCACGGCCTAGAGGCACAGTGGGACCATCGAGAGATAACCAAATCAAGCACTCGATGGATCTCCGAAAAGTGAGCACTCAACTCATATAGAAAAGGAGAGAGTGGCCAATCCAAAATACTCAAGCCAACTTGTGACAAGAGTACTTAGAAATGAAGCACGTGAAGTTAGGAACCCAACGCAAAAAGCGAAACTCGAACCGGATCACGAACACCCAAGAAATAGAAGAAAACAACATTGCTACAGTACCAGAGGACTATTTGCTATAGCGCTGCAGACAGTCTGCTACAGTAACAGCGGGCTGTCTACTACAGTAAAGGGCGGACAGTCTGCTACAATCCCCGGACTGTCCGCAGGTCAAAAATCAGCAACTCGACTTCGTGGAAAGGGTTCTGTTCTTGGGCGAAAAGTGGGTGGTGGGCAGTCTCGAGACCAAGGTGCGGGCACAGTCCGCAATTCAAAGAGTAAACCCAGAAGCGAAAAGCACTTGAACCGACCCCGAAGGCGGACTGTCTGGGGATGAAAATTAGCTCGTTAGGAGCCCATCCAAGATTGTTGTAGACCCAACGAATTAGTAGTTCCCAACCGCGGGTGGAGTGAAATCCGACAAAAAAATCAGTAATGAAAAGAATAAAAAAAGCTTTTATTGAATCATTTAAGTTATAGAAAAGTTATCAGACTCCCAAAAATTGCCACAACATAAAATCGCTTGGATCTTGACCAAATCAAAACCACTGCAACCAAATTTTAACCACATGATCTCAAGGCAGTTGGAGAGCTATCTCTAAGAGATCATCACTTATGGTTTGGCCAATCAACGGGAAAATCAGATCACGCGAAGAACACTGAGAAAAATGCCCATACACCTTGATTCGACCTGATCTAAGAATTCGTGAGGATTTAAACAAATTTCTTCGGTGGAAAGAATCAACCCATGACCTAGATCAAGTAGAAACAAATGGTTCGAATCGAGATACACCACAGATCAAGAACGAAGTGAGAAGGGAAAAAGAGGAAGAGCAAGGACACGAAAAACTCAATTCGAATTTCGTAAAATCTGCTCACAAATCGAATCTTGGAGGACACGAGGAGATAAGGGCCTCCATTCCCACTCGATCACATGTTCGATTACATAGTTGAAGTGGCTAGAATCTCCTGCGGACCTCTCAAGCGCACTAGAGGAAGGGGAAGACCTACAAGGAAGAAATGAGAAAATACTAAAGAGATGAGAGCTGTTTGGGGCAGCCCTCCCTTATTTAATGAGGCTATTACACATTTCCAAATTACTCCTGCATAATTGGAGCGAACCACCTAACCCTAAGCATTATGGTCCAATTTGAGGTAATCTTCATCCGACGGCCACTGCGCCCTTCATGATATAGCTTCGCCTCGACGTGAACTCCTCGATGCCGCCACGTGCCATCCGTTCCGCCTGGGTTTTGAGGCCTAAACCTAGAAAACGTCCACCGATGGTTTTGAGGCCCAAACCACCAAACCGGCCTCCCAAGTAGCGTACTCCATACGCGTGCCCCACTACTTGACACGTGTCACCGCCATCCATGACCGACCGGCCGCCAAGTCCTCCTGAGCCTCCGCTCGACCTGCACGTCTGCCGTCTTGACTCGGTCAACACAGTCACTCCTCCATGTATACTTGCACTTGTCGATGTCCCCAGGTGTTAGTCACCGCGGCTGGTCTTCCGGCGCTCCGGTTCCTCAGTCTAAGCCTCACGTCCATCCTTCACCGTCCCCGGTCCATCGGCACAACCTGTCTCTACCTACCTTCACCTCGCCATCGACCACTGCCTCCGAGCTCCACACCTGCGCACCACAAGCCAAGAGACATGTTGTACAACCCAACTCGCGCCACGGTTAGTTCACCGAAGCACCAGCACGTTGACAATCACTCATCACAAAACTGAACCACAAGGGCACATATCAACCTTATGTTCGCACATGGAAAACTCAATGGTTTACCATTTTTTTTTTTGGATCTATTGGAGATGCTCTTAGTGTTTAGTAGGTAAACCAATTTTAGTTTAGTTTCAATAATATATGGTTTTTTGTGGGGTCCACATGTTGATTAGCCATACTAATTTGCCTGAAGTATATTTTCCAATACTACAAAAAAATATGTTTACAAACGTCTTCTATTTTTCAGGGTCAGTTCATTTAGTAAACCATGTCTAACTAAGCCGGGGAACACTGAAGCTTACGAAGCACATGTGGAAATATATTTCTAGCGGCAATTGTATTAAGTAAACGACCTCCAGAAATATATGTATTTTTATGGGGTCGTCGGCTTCAGAATACCACCCCTGAAAAAATTATTTCCAGGATGGTTCTCTTAAGCCGGTCGCTCCTAGAAATCTTCTATTTCTCGATTGAGTCCATTGTACAAAAGCCATCTTTCTTCCTCATGAAAATTGTAGAGGCACCATTCTTGAGCTTACTTGGAGGCAAAAAAATTGCAAAATAGTTAGGAAGGTTTTGCATTTAAAAT
Source organism: Chrysopogon serrulatus (assembly GCA_015844335.1). Classification (NCBI taxonomy): domain Eukaryota; kingdom Viridiplantae; phylum Streptophyta; class Magnoliopsida; order Poales; family Poaceae; genus Chrysopogon; species Chrysopogon serrulatus. The sequence goes on from JADLZL010003946.1 coordinate 174,455, forward strand.
CTTTAGAGGAGTTGGCTTTAAGAAGCAATAAGATAATGCAATCCCTAATGCAAAACCAGATGCGACCGGCCTATTGGACCAGATGCAACGGTGATGGTGAGCCCAAAAAAGATAGATCAATCAAGAATATGGCTAAGGTAGAGAGATTCGGCTACGGCAGAGCCAAAGCGATCGTTTCCATGCAGAGTTGCAAAAATCTTCACACACCACTAAGGGCTTCTTTGGATGCCCATATATCCACCTCAATCCTTGTGTGTTGGGTGGGTTGGTGTAGAATTCAATTTGCATTCCATCCTAACCCATGCTAACACATGGATTGTGGTTGATACATGGGCATCCAAACACCGGGCCACAAACAAACCAAAGAAGGTATCACACTTTTGTGGTAAAGAGTGGCTAGATTTACAAGAAAACAAGCAAATAATAACTAATCACGCTTACGTAACGAAGGATGCCTTGTTTTCAAGCGAACTAGCAAAGTAACTATCAAATCTCTCGTCTGGGAGGGACCTCGTTGCATTGGGGCAAGGACATCAGCGGGTTGTCTTAGGTCGGCCGCCAAGCCTAAGGTGCCATCTGTTGGATTAGGAGATGATGGAATAGCAACATGGGGTTGGAAAAGTAAAGATTAGCTAGAGAAAAAAAAGGTATTAAATGTAAATTTGTTGATTGGATGTTGGATACCTCAGCCGTTACCCCATATTTTATATGGAGTATAGATGATCTTATCCTGTTGAATGGTATTTTTTATGTAGTTCTATAGAGTTTTTCTTAGTTTAGACCACAGCAAGCATGGGCCAATTCTAAAACTAGCCTGGGGCTTTGGGCCCAATTTAAGTATCAACACATGGCATTCTACATTTGTAGGTGAAGTAATCAAAATGAAAGTCTACTTATGGGCTTATGGCTCACAGTGTTCACCATGACAAGAATTTGAGAATAAAACAAAAATCCAAGGAAATGTCAACATGAATGCTCTTGCACAAAATAAAGCGACACATGCACAATGATCATCCGGAAGTATTTGGAGATTAATTAAATGCCAGATTTCTGCTTGAGTTGGGCAATGTAAGCAACCAGAAATATAAAGACATACGTCCCGAAAAGCTTGGCTATGTTCCAGGCAAGCGTGGCGAAGAAGCTCCTGAGCCTCCAGTTGTTCCAGTCCAGATGAGAGCTCGTGGACGGGTAGAGTCTCCAAGCGCGCGAGAAGCCAAACCTTCGATACATCACCCGCATGAACCTGAGGTCGTGGGCGAGCGCTTCGTTCCCGTAGAGCACCAAGGCCGAGGTGGCGACGGCAACGATGACAACAGTGACCAAAGAGATGTCCCACATCACCACGCTGACTCCCAGCGCGAAGGCGACGATGACGCTCTTGAGGGCGACGTGGAAGAACCGCACGGCGCGCTGCGCGTAGATGCGGCGGACGAGCGGGTCCACGTCGTCCCGGTTGCTGTACTCGGCAAGGCTGAACGTGGCCGCCACCGAGCAGTAGAAGGCGAGGATGTCGGCGATGACGAAAACCTTGAAGCCATAGCGGCTGGCCAGCGCCGGCGTGCCTGCCCTGTTGCCATCCGTCTTGTACGACCCTGGCATGGTGAACGCCGCGGCGAAGGTCACGGTCGCAATCAGGGCCGACGCAACCAGGACACTTTCGTCCAATTCTGCTGCTTTCTTCTTCTTCTTCGGCGTTCTTGTCTCAGTCGACGGAGCTGGGTCATCTGCTCGTCGGTCCTTTTGCGTTATTTGGTATTTCATGTCACGTCTGCTGGCACTGAAGTAAGCTCCGGAGTGAGCCAATACCCTGACCATCCATTCCGTCGGGTTCTGCAAGCATGCATCCAAATGTCAGGGCCTCTGTCTCGACTGTCTAGGATGTTATGCATCTTCTTGCAATCGCTTGCATTCATACAGCTACAGCTGCTAGTTCTCTTTTTTCATATTGTTAACTTTTGAGTAGAGTGCACTAACGGTTTAGATTCTCAAACCTGCTTGGGTGTGTCATCCCAGTATAACTTGCAAATTGCCGTTTTGTGTCTTCAAACTTATTCGATTTTGTCACTCGGGTCCCTAAAGTTGTAAATCGTCTGTTTAGATTCTCAATTTATGTTCTTGTCTCACAACCAGCCTAAATAGGTCTAGACTAGCGCCCGTATGCAAATGTAGCATACATGTTGACATATGTGCCCCTCATGTTAGCACCATCTCCCTCCTCTCTCCTCTCCACTCAGCTCTCTCTCTCTCTCTCTCTCTCTCTCTCTCTCTCTCTCTCTCTCTGTCTCCCCCTCCCCTGTCTCATTTCTCTCCTCTCACAAGCTCAAGGCCTAGTGGCAGCGTGGCTCGGGTGGCATGGCTGGGCCAAGGGTCGAGATATATAGCCGGGGTTAGCGTGCCCAATTGGCCATGGAACACTTGGCCACAGTGGAACAAGTTTGAGAATCTAAATAGACGATTTGCGAGTTTAGGGGTCGGGATGTTCTAGCCGGACAAGTTTTAGGACTTAAATGTGCGATATGTGAATTTAGTGACCAGGATAAGACAGCCAAATAAGTTTGACGACTACCAATAGACTTTACTCTTAATTTTTAACACGAAATTAAACTTGCTGGATGCATGCATATATACCTTGCGAGAGCCGAAAGCATTTTCTTTCTTTATCTTGCATGCAATGTCGAGTGGTGTGTGGCCATCTTTGTTGACATGGTTGAGCTCCACATACCTGTTCCCAACGAGATGGCTGAAACTAGACTCGTCCCTATTCTGCACTGCCAGGTGTAACGCAGTATTTCCGTCTTTGTCCTTCATATTAAGAATGCTCCTGAACGCTGGGCTCGGTTTTCTGCATACCAGCTCGACTACGTTCATCTTCTTGTTCTCAACGGCGACATGAAGAAATGTCCTACCCATATCATTGTCACGCAGAGCCGCATGTGAATAGTCATCTTCTTCACCGACCAATGCGTGTATTGCGTCCATTGCTCCAACGGAAGCAGCTATGTGTATGGGGCACATCCCATTGCCGTCCACCACCTTCTTCCTCATGCCAGTTGTATCTCCATCGACTAGAAGGCTTGTTACACCCTCAACTCCAACTGATGCTGCAAAGTGAAGAGGTGTACTTCCGGAGGCATCAGCTACATTCCTCAGATCCTCCCAACTGACTTCATTACTTCTCAGAAGAATTTCTTGCGCCTGTAGAATCTTTTGGGTAAGATCTGCGCCATCAAGTGTTTTTTATCAGTAGTCTTGATTGATACCAAAATGTTTCCTCTCACCATCCTAGTTTATAAAGCACGACAGTGTATCAATATTCAAAATTTATAACATGTGACGATGTGGTTAGTTCACCAATAATTGTGTAACTTTTATAGTAAAAGAATTGATACCGAAATATTGGCCCTAGCCTTGACATAATCAACAACAAAATCTCATGAAAAATAACTTAAATGACATAAACAAAGTTTAACACAATGGGTAGAGTTTTCAAATATATATGGATATTGCATTTAAAGAGAGAGAAAGAGGGAATTGATAAGTAACTTTGATTAGTTATATGTACTCAGCATGAACTTCATACTATCTCATAAAATTTAAACTCAAGCATGAACAAACAGATCAATACTTGAGGCTTACATTCCCATTGATAGATGAATTTTGCTACAATGAGATTGGGTGTTAAGGCTACATTGATGAAGGATAGGGAGTTAATGATGCTTTGAGACGTGCGAATGAGAAAACATTTAAATCATATAAATATAAGTACTATGAAATGGAGTGAATATAAGATAGATAGAATGTTCAAAGTGTAGCTTATATACATCCGTGTGAGAAGTCCATTTTAACCATCAAATTATGCGGTTTGATTTTGGCCATGAAATTCAAAAACCAGAAATTGAAAAAAGTTCACATTTGGGTATCTAGCTATTTTGATGATTTGCTTTGCTCGCGTTGGATGACACATGACAGTGAGGCCTACATGACAGCTTCAACCTATTTCTCTTTCCACTCCCCCTTTCTCTCTCTCATCTCTCTTTTGAGGCCTACATGATAGCTTCAACCTATTTCTCTTCCCACTTCCCTCTTTCTCTCTCTCATCTCTCTTTTGCCTGCACCCAATCTGCCTCTTGTGACATCGATGTCGTGCACAACTTTCTCCTCCCCTCTCCCATAACCGGTCCTGCTTCCCCTCCCTCCCCAACTAGCCTTGCTCTTTCCAACCTAAGTCATGCCGCCTAGGCCTTGATGTCAGACACCTCAGACCGATGATGGAGGTGAGCAGGATCTTCCTACAACCTGGCCTCATTGTGACCGTCATCATTGTGTTGAGCCACTGGCTTCCTCGTATATGCGGTTGCCATGACTACCTCTACTTTGGTGCTCATGCCCGTCTCCATGCGCATACTCGTTATTGACATCCTCTGCGTCAATGTGCTTGATGTTGTCATATAGCTTGGAGTACCAGCTTACTTCTAGACAAACCTCCCGATGCCCGAGTATCACCTTGTTATTATCCATGGATCCACCCCCCTTGTGTAGCGTGATTCGGCAAGGAGCCAATCGATAGTGTGTAGGATAGAGATAGAGAACAAAGAGAGGAAGTACAGAGGAAGCGTGAAAGAGGACGAGAAGAGAGGAAAAATGAAGCTGATATGTGGGCTCCACTTATACGTATCGGAATGTTAGCAAAACCACCTATCAAATAAAGTAGGTAGATAGCCAATGATGTTTTTTGTTTTGAAGAATCTGGAGGGGTCGAGACCCCTACAGTAATTTATTAAACAAAAGATTCAAACATGTGTACAATGATCGAAGATTTCTGGTTTTTCATTTCCACGTGGCCAAAATCAAACTGTGACATAGTTCGATGTCTCTAAAAATAGATTTATCCCTTAAGTCAAATAACGCTAGATAATAATTAATACATAAAGAGTGATTTAAAGGAATCAAGGAATCATTTTTACTATGTGGGCTGACCAGCACCTCTCATGTTTACTAAGCAACATGCATCATATATTCTTACCTCTACTCCGAAGAGCTGCGACGTGTAGCACATTTTGTCCATTTGGTCCATCATATGATAAATCACTGCCAAAGGTTTTAATCAGCAGTTCAGCCATGTCGCTGTATCCCCAAGAAGATAGCTAGATATAGCGGAGGCATGCCGTTGACGTCCGGGCTTTTTTTGCAAATCTACGCAGTTTTTAACCTCTAGGTTTGTCATTGCGCTTCCTTACTGCTACGTGCAGGAGCGTCTCCAGGTCCTCTTCTCCTGCATTATTCTGAATTTCCGTTTCCACTCCTGCTTGGCTTCTGCGAAGCGACAGTTCAGTTACTAGATTTAATTTTTTTTAAGGAGCATGTAGTAACTATATATACGTTCACAAGGGAAATATCATATATTTTATTGACTCTAGATTGATATTGCAAATATTATTTTGTTATTTTCTATAAATTTGGATAAAATTAGGACAATTTGAATTAAAAAAAAAAAACTAGGAATCCCCTTATTATATTTAAGGGCTGTGGGAGTAGAATGATATAGACTTGTTGTTGAAGTCATCTTTTATGTACCTTGTCTATTTGACGTGAATTAGTTAGCAACTTTACCTTAACCATTGAGGCTGTCCTTGGCTGTGCTATTAATTTATAGCTACATGCTTTGGTATTTAGTGCAGCGATATATTCATCGTAGCTAAGGCTTTAGGTAGCTCAGCGCCTCAGCCGATAAGGAGGCTACTCCTTACGTCTATCTTATGTGAGAAAAAGGTTCTTATTAGACACCACTCTTTTAATATACACCACACAATGCAATGCATTGAGAGTCGACTATAAGTAGGCTTTAGCTAGCTTAGCGGGATAAGGAGGCTTAGCTTTTTGGGTTCTATATATAGCTATTTATAAGTTTGAATCTATCTAATGAGCAAAAAATTGTGAAAATTCTATCAATTGGGATATAGCTAGTACGTATTAAGCAGCTTTAGTAGGATCAAATAAGCAATATTGCAAAATGGAGTGAGCATGACTTATCGCAAATATAGATGTACTTTTGCCATGAGAAACTTTTTTTTTTTTGAAGAGTCACATGAGAAACTAATTGCTGAAGTATAAATGGATTGCTAACATTTCTCTGGACATTATTAGCTTTTTGCTTGTAACTGATTGATGCATGTAAATCAATGTTACGTCAATACTAAAGGTCATGTAATTCTAGTAGCGTAGTAGTACACTACATGACATGACCTTTGCCTATTGAACTCTATCTAGCGCTAAAGTACTAACCATATCAGTCTACTTAATCACTACTGACCACTGGCTGTTTGCCGTGTACCCATGGCACAGGCAAAGACACGAAGTGTTGTACTCGGCAAATGCCGCACAGCAAAAAAAAAAAAAAAAAAAGACGGCAAAGACAGTTTGCCGAGCGTTATTCATCGAGCACTCGACATAGAATTTTCGAAAAAATAAAAAAAAACCGCCCGGCAAAGGCTCCCCTGGCGCCACCACCACCACGTCGTTGCTGGAGGCGGGCGCGGTGGATGCCGTCATCGCCCTGAGACGGCGCTGGGGAGGTCAGTGTCCGCGGAGACGCCCTGGAGAGGCCGTCCCGAAACGCCGGGTTAGGCCGTTATCACGGAGCCGCCGTGGGGAGGCCAACCTCGCCAAAGATGCCGTGGGCGAGGCAATCATCGCCCGGAGCCACGCGGGGCGGGCCGTCGTCGCCAGGAGACGCTGTGGGTGAGGCCGTCCTCACGGAGCCACCCCGGGAGGCCGTCCTCACCCGGAGACGCCATGGTGAGGCCGTCCTCGCCGAGCCACCGCGGGGGAGGCCGTCCTCGCTAGATTCGCCAGCGGGGGAGGCCGACCTCGCCAAGCGCCATGGGGGGAGGGAGAGAAGCCGCCCTGCTTGCCCGCTGTGGAGAGGAAAAGGGGGGGGGGAGAGAGAGGAGGTGCACCACCTGCACCGTGGGAGAGGGAGAGGCAGAGAGAGGGAGCGCCATGGGGGAGGAGGGGGGGGTGCCGACCGCGCCTTGAGTGAGGAGGGAGGGAGTGAATGGCCTCCCAAACCCTAGTGCTTCTTATATATTGTAGGCCTCATGGGCCTGTTGGGCCTCCCTGGGCTCGAATTTGCCGAGTGCCCGGGGAATGGCACTTTGGCGAAGCCACATTTTGCCGAGTCTTGGGACAAAGGGGCACTCGGCAAACCATTTTTTTAATTTTATTGTTTCTTTTCTTCTCCTTATTTTTCATAACATGTTGTTCTATATTTATTCTGATACACTTTGAAAATATATTGTTAAATTCACTCAACAATATGTATTTGATTTCTGAACTCATACTATTCCATTATTTATGCAGTTATAAGCTCAAATACAATTTATATCAATTAAAATTCTATAATTACACTTAATACATTAAAACTATCAGATGATTCAAAAAAATACCAAAATTTCACATGAAACAATTTATGTTCTCTATTACCTATACAAAAACTTTAGGAAGTTTCTCCATTCGATGTCCTTTATAAATCTTATATATCTCTCTTGTAGTTTCATCAACTATAAAAGAGATATGTAAGATTTATGAACAAATTTACTTTCACTTTGTCATATGAAGAAATGACCAAAACAAACATTGTACATCTTGATGAGTTATACAACTTTGTAGTTGAAAACTTTTTCATTTGAATCAATTTACTGCTTCAAAATATGATTTGAAAATTATCTTTGCATAATGTCAAAAAGAACACTTCGGCAAAGAAGCTCTTTGCCGAGTGCCAAATGGCACTCGTGTTCGAAAAAAAACACTCGCAAACCATTTGATACTCGGCAAAAGAGCAATTTAGATTAATAATAGTAATAATAATAATAATAATAATAATAATAATAATAATAGAACAAAACATTTATTCATCCTTCATTGTTTGCAGTCATTCGGTAGGGATCTGATATGGACTCAATCTGTCGTAGCTGCACAACTTAGAATAGCATGACTAAACATTATGTGATAATCGATTCCAAAAAGAATTAGAGTACAAACTGTTTTCGTGGTCCGCCACTCTCTCTCATGACCGTGCAGAGTCGAAACTCAAAACGATTTCAAAAAAGATGAAACAATCATTAATAAAATTATAAAGCTCTATTACCCATACAAGTTAGAGTAGCACATATCCATGTGCAGAGTACAGAGTTCTATTCAAGACCAATTGGAATGTATGACATCATCTCCAAAATAAATCTCTAAACTGCAAATTGTCAAATTAACTATGCAACTGAATGCATGTCCTATTGCAATACACGTGTATGTTTTGCTAATAATATTAAAGACAAAGTGGATTCTTCCAGTTCGTCATATATTACTTTCCACCTCACCCTCGCACCTTTTCCTATCCTATCTGTGACTAAGATTTTTAGTCGCACCGTGTACGCATGACGCAATCCTCAGATAATCAAAGAGCATCACATGCTTCCATACGAGATAGGGCATCAGTTCGACACACATTATGTACAGTCCAATTTCAAGATGAACTTCTAAAGGCATAATGCGATCGTTGAATAAATATGTGAGTCGCGCAGTTTCACCTAATGACTGTGCAACAAGTTATATATCTCTGTGGCTAAGCAGGAGAAAAAATTACTCTAATGTAAAGGTTATTCCTATTATATTGTTTCTTCTTCTGCCTCTGTTTTTGCTGTCCCGGTCCCAAAACTCTAACGGATCCTTACCCCACGCCTGCTTCACCTCGCCGCCCGATGTACCACCACAAGCCCACCTCATCCGAGGCTCCTCCCCCAAACCCAACTGTGATCTGGTTGGCCAACCCCATGCCACCACCGTCGGCACTTGCCATCCGGCTATCCTACCGCCGCCTCGCTTGCCGCTAGTCAACCCGCCACCCGCTTGTCAAGGCGGCAACCCCGGGCCCCCTATTTTCAAGGATGCTGGATACTAGCGCCTAACGATCAGCTAGCGCCTTCTAGGGGCTTGAACGTGGCAGTCGCCCCAGGCCCCCAAAAAACCAAGGGGCGGGTTATTTTGATACCATTACAATTTTTAAAGTTTAGAGAAGTACTATTATTATTCACCTATTCTGGAACTTTATCATACAATTTTCCTCGCTTGAAAATGCCACGATATACGCCTTTGGGGAGCCCTTTTGGGCCCAGCTGCAGCGCATTATCAAGTATTTCCATATGGACGATATTGCCCTTTGCTGTTTCCCCTCTCTCTACTCACTACCACGTGACCCCACTTGACATCCCCTTCCTCTCCTCTTTCCTCCTCTCCTACGCGTGGACAACACACGGCGAGGGGTGGTCTGAGCAGCAGCAGGCTCATCCTGCTGAGTGCACAGCGCGTTGGTGTTCCCGGCCGTGTCCATGTCACCGCGGAGTGGGCTCGATGCTTCCGGGGAGCCCACTTCCCGCCAGACGGCGGCGGCGGCCAGGTTGAGCCGGCACCGCCTGCACCCTCGCTCGAACGACCCCTGCGGGGCTGCCCACGCGGCCGCCCCATCCATGTCGTGTGGCTCGTCCCGGCGTCGCAGAGCAGGCACGTCCCCCACCAAACGACGACGACGACGCAGACTTGATAGCGGCGACGCGGCCGTGAACACGAACTGCGCCCACCTGTTTTCCGCCTCCTCGGTTGCCAGCCGCATGGGGTCGGTCACCGAGGAGCGCCGTCCATGCCACGCGCCTGCGTGCGCAGCGGCCGCTACTAGCAGGTCTCATCAGCAATCCAACCCCAGACAGGGCGGAGACTAAGCCGAGGAAGTCGACGATCATGTTTGCCGCGTCAAATTTTCTAGGCGTCTCGATTTTAGACGTACGTGTGCAACAAGAAAATAATAATACAGACTAATAATACGTGTGCACCAAGAGTAAAAGCTAGCTTGCCTGGGAACTGAAACTTCACTGGCGGCCTGCCGTAGTCCTGCTTCGACGTCGTATGGTTGCCTCCTCCTCCACCTGCTGGCCGGCTGCTTGCGCCGCCGCGCCATTGCGAGGGCGTTCAGCTGGTGGTGCGGCGGACCACGGCGATGGAGTCTGCCATTTTTGTTGAATAATACTTTAGTCGAGCTAGCTAGGCAGCTAGCTCTTCCTACTTATAACTTGCTCTGTACGTATATCCCGTGACGATTGCTTGCACACGAAGTTAGCACGAAGTTTTTTTCACAGCATTGTTGGAAAATATTGCCACAGAGAGGACTTTGTTTGGGAATTGGGAGGCCAACTGCCTGTTGAATAATGCCCAACCTGCCAAACCAATCTATGCTAGGCTAGCTAGTGGCACAAAAATATAATGGTTGGTACTGCATGCCAGAAACTAAGTCTTCCTCCAAGCTTAACGCGTCCGATTTGTTTCTGTGTAGGTTCTCGACACATGCATGCATCCTGACTCCGATCGTCAAAACATCCGCCATGGGTATTATTGCGTGATACGGACTAAACTATCCGTACACTAAAACCAAAGGATGTCAGTTTAAGCTATACGGCGAGGTTTTCGTCAGTCAAAATGAACTGAGGATAAACCAAATCAGAAACTGGTAGAAGTATTAAGATAAAATTTCCAATGTCTACTGTATCCTCCCTTTAACTTGCTAAGATTTTTATTCAGCTTTATTACTCAGACGGCATTTGATCTTAACTATTCAGGTTACATTCTGTAATCTCAATAACCGCTAAGAATTATCAGATAGAGACCACAGAACAAAGATATTTCGTCATTTGTGTACTTTTTTTTTTGAAGGATCGCAAAAGCTTTGCCGAGATTTTATTAGTGAATAAAGAAACAATGATAATTACAACGCGACACCCTGTCCCTGTTGTGGCAAAACTTACAGTAAAAAGGAAAAGAAGCACCGAAACAAACAGTTTCACCAGGCGACAAAAATAAAACTTACAACTTGAAAAAAATGAAAAAGAAAGGCAGCCCAAAACTAATAAAGACTTAGGATCCCTGAAAGCCTATCCTTCATTTTTAGCCAAGTGCCAGGCTACGCGTTGTTGTTCAACTTCTTCCTTTGATTAGTATGCGGACCTCGGATCTCATGTAAGCTTTTTTGTTGAAATGTTCTTCTATTTCTTTCTTTTCATGAATTCCATCCGAAGTCTTTTTTCTTCAGTTTTTTCAAATCCTCTTCTCCAATTCCTCCGGCACTTGTAGATGGAGCCCTGTAGTTTTACATCTGTCCGTGCTGTTAGATTCCACCAACCAATAATCTTCGTCCATACCCTTCAAGTTTGGGGTTTCCCTTGCTCGTTATTACATACCCTTACATATCGGATCGTTTTATTTTTGAGGGGTACATATCGGATCGTTTTGACAGCCTTTATGTTCTGCAAGTTATCACCATCAAAATCTTCCCGTGCATCAGTGTCCAGGCAAAAATCTACATTTTTGGTTCAGCTCTGGCTTTCCATATGGGGGCTATATCTTTTGGCTTATTAGTCTCCTATAAGAATTGAATCCTAAAAGGCGCTCTTAGTTGTGTATTCTCCGTTCAGCTGTCCATCGCCAGATAATGTCACCCTCGTGTATGATCATTTTTGAGGATTCTTCAAAATTGCTTACCACAAATCCATATATTCTTTAACTTCTCTTTCACTGTTGCCCACAAGCTTTGTCGACGAATGACAGATATTACATTGAGACGCAGGAGTACTTCTCACGCTCACCTATGGGAGTACACTTTAAATTGACAATGATGATCCGAGAATAGCCTGGGCAGTTTTGTATGGTGGCCATTGGCCGACGTGGCACACCAGCGGCGAAAGCATTGACACAGTGGCAGCAGGGCCCAGCTGTCAGGCGGTCCTGCCTCTTTCTCTGCCCACGTTCTCTCATCGACAGCCCACCACGGCCGGGATTGGAGCCGCCTCGGTTCGGCGCCCGCTGCCAGTTCCTCGAACTCGAAGGTGAGGACGTCTGCTACGTCGGCGCGGCAGCAGTGGCGTCGAGCAGCCACCGCTTCCTGCTGGCCACCTTGCTGCTGGCCTCCCATGCGCGCCCCGAGACTCGCCAGCAGGTCGTACAAGGTCGGGTTCCTGATGCCCGTGCCCGCACGCCGCATGTCCAGCAGCAGCGCGAGAGACCAGGGAGTCGGCCACCGTGACGTAACTTCGTGCTCGCAGGCGCCTCGTGCCGCTGAGGCAGGACTGCACGATGGCGCCGTACCCGAGCAGCGCCACCCTCGTGCCGCTGACCAGCACCTGGCCCCGCCCCACCTCCAGCGGCGTCCCCTTGTTCCTCGCCGGCAGGACGGCGCCGACGCCGTTCCGTGCGGGGAACCCGGGAAGCAGCTGGGCCGGTCGTCGATGGCGGCCGCCGTGCCACCATGTGCATCAGCTCCGCCTCGTCGGCGAGGCACCATCACCCACCATGTTCGGCAGGCACGCCATGTACGTCACGTCGAAAGGCGCCGCAGTGCGTGGGCCCGTCGGCGCCGACGAGCGCGGTCCAGCGCGAACGCACGGGCAGCCGCTGCGGGTCCACGATCGTGCACCACCTGGTCGTACCCGCGCTTATAGATGCAGAGTGGTGCCGGGCACGCCGCTAACCCGGCGAGGCTGAGTACGCCGCGAACCCATGCAGTCCCGCGCCGTGAGCCCGCGAGATCAAAACGGCACCATGCAGTTCGTCTGCGAACCCATGCAGTCCCGCTACGCAACTTGCATGCATTAAGAGATACTAACTTGCATGTTTTTCTGATAACCCATGAATGGTGATGTATCAATCTCATATTCCTAACAATACATAGTATTTTTGTGTAATTTACGCATATTTTTAGCTAACATATTAATCACTAGATTGTGAAGTAAATATGAAGACTCACGTAAACAACTAGCATTAGATTCTCTCGTTCACTTGCAAGGCATACGGACAAACGGAACCGCGGCCGCCGCGAAACGCCGCATGCGTCCGCGAGCTGGAAAGCAGGCCGCCGCAGAAGCCCGTCAACGAGGATGCGGCGCTTGCGGACGCAGGACAGGCTGCCCGCCGCCGCGCCGTTTGCATGTATACCCGCGCTGCAGGAACGACGGGTAGATGGCGCAGAAATGGCCCGCAGCCCCTCGGCGGCGAGCCCCACGGCGAACGTCACCGCGTGCAGCTCCGCGATGCCCACGTCGAAGCACCGCTCCGGGAACCGCTTGTGGAAAGTAGTTGAGCCCCGTGCCGCCGCCCATCGCCAGCGTGGATCGCCACCACCTTGGAGTCCGCCTCCTCGTCGACCTGGCGTGGGACCTCTTCTTGGCGCGCTTCAAAGAGCCCTGGGTCCCCGAGCCCTCCTCGGGCTTCTTCGTCACCGCGTCGGCGTCGGCGGCGAGATAGTCCTCGCGGCGAGGACCTGCGGCAGCAGCGGAGTCGACTCTCGAGGCGGCGGCGGCGTCAGGTCTCACGGACCTTCTTCCCCCACCCTAGCGAGACACCGCAGCCCAGCGGAGCGCCTCGGCACTGCGCCCCGGATCTCGCTGCGGCAGGCGCCCGGCCACGCGCGACCGCCCTCCAGCGCCCGCACAGCGGCATCAGCGCCCGAGGAGGCGAGACGGAGAAAGAGGTCGAGGGAGCACGAGAGGAGCTCCTGAGCCGGCACCGGGGGGCGGCGCAGAGCGCTTTGAATCGGGAGGTCGCTAGCGAGGGAGGTCGTCGGCGCCCGGCCTCGAGCCGAGGCCTGCAGCGCCCGCCCCTTGGCGCCTCCCGGCCTCCACCGTCGGCCTTGAGGCGGACTGGGAAGGAGAGATGGGGAGGGGTATTTCAGCCATGGGAGAGAAGGCTGGTGGGGTCCAACGCCCACCCGGTGGCCATCGCCGGCCCCAGCCCCTGGGCGCCACGTAGGCCAATACCACCATACAAAACCGCCCCGAGGGGGTTATTTAGACTGATTGTCATACTTCAAAGTGTAAAAAAATCCGGGTTTTATAGGTGAGGGGGGGTGAAGTACTCGGTACAATACCTCGGGGGGTTATCTAGACTTTTCCTTATCAAATCGGCACGTCAGTAGCCTGGAATGGAAGTAGCTAAACAAGAGCGATCGCATGCATGTTTTAACTGCTAGTAGTGGAGTTTAGATATATATATAGCGAGAAGGCAATTACAGTTGGGATTTGGGATGGGCGAAAGGACGACAGAACATCTATAAGGTAAAATTAGATTTTTGAGAGTTCGGACGTGGACTGGTGAGGACTGTTGCTAGCCTAGACAGCGATAGAATATGAACAGCGCGCCAGGCGACGACTTCCTTTGTCAACTCTGGACGCCTTCAGTCACACAAATACACGCGCGCGCGCTTGCCTACCACACAAACTCTGGAGATATTATCCGTTAGTCTTTTTTATTTTATTCTGATCTTGGCGTGGCATTACAGGTCCTCCACCCTCACATGGATGCATGCAACTTGCGAAGAAAATATACCAAATTTGCTGACATCAGAGTGCTGGTACTCCTATTAAGCTTTTTAAAAGTTAAAAAGTCATAGTTGTCAACTAAGCATTCAAATTAAATTTTAATTACAACATTGTGTTTCTCACTTAATAAATCCTTTAAACACGACTCCATTTGAGTATACTTAAATAAAATTTTGTTTAGTAATATTTTTCATGAAGAAAGAATATATGTTTATCATTCAAGACAATATTCTAGGTTTGAAAAAAAATGTTCCACCTTCATAAGAAAAAGAGGGGATAATATTCAGATGCAGGAGAATAAAATTCTAAGTTTAGGTGAATAAATATTATGTACGTAAGAACCATGTTCACTATTATAAAGAAAAAAAGCATTTTACAAATATTATTGGAATAAATTTAAGTATACCATGGAATACCACACAGATACTATGGTTAATGTTGTCAACAATTCAAAATACATCATGGTCGTTGAACATCTAATTGTAATGCCCTAGATTTAGTTTTTGCACTTAAATTATTTTCTTAGTTTAATCAAATAGATCATGTTGGTTAAAGTTAGGAGAACTCTCAATTTTCTCACGCAACGATAAAATAAATCATAGGCCAATCATGTTGCATGAAGTTGCATTTATTATTTTGTATGTCTGGTTTTATCTTGTGTGATTTTTTCTTTGCATAGAGATCGTTTTAGTGTTTTTTTTTTTCCCAAACTTTTCTAGCAAATTAAAAAAGGAAAAACTTTTATTTAAGTGTTTTTCAGGTTTATATAAAAGAAAAAAAAGTTCTTTTTCCTTAGTTTCTTGAACAGTAATTGTTTTTGGCCCATTCCCTCTCTTTCCTAGGCCTTGGGCTTTTCTTTTTATATAAAAAGCTGCTGTACGATCATTTTCATCTTGGGTTTGGCCCAACCGGCCTCGTGCAGCATGCCCGTGGCCTCTTCTCAAATTGGGCGGACCAAAAGCTCGCTCACAGCAGCCTTTTGCTCTTCCTTTTGAAGAGTGTCTCTCCTTGGCGTAAGCAAAAATTTTGCTTTTTCCATAGCTCTAGGAAACAAGCGGTAGTATCGATCTCACCGCCTTTACTGGCATCCCAACTTTTGAAACCATGATCATGCCACCACTGAGATATCGAAGCAAAATGGCAGATTCTGACGGTTCGCGACCACCCGTGCACGGTGATTAATGGGGCGAGACCAGAACCGATTTGCTGTCCATATCTGTAGTTAACTTTGATCCGACGTTTTGCGGGTTATTGGCGGCGTGGCCGCTTCGCCGCCCTAAAGAACCCCAGCGATTTCGTCTTGTAGAGTTTATGCCACCACTATGTGCATGGACATAAGGAGTGTATTGCCCCTAAACGGCCGTGTGTAGTCTGTTGACATGCCTTTTAAACATTACACTTGGTGACTAGTCGTGTCTATTTGATTGTGTATCCTGTTTAAGCAGTCGTGTAAAAATAAAATAAACGCTACTTAACACTATGCCTTGACTATTTACCGTTTAGCGTTTTGGTAAACATTGCAAAGAAGGTGGATCGTGGATTTGCTAATCGCTTTAATACAAAGGTGATGTCTTGGTTTGGCCATCCACGAGACTGAAATCGGTCTGGCATCCATAAGGGCTTGTTTGGATGTTCTCATATATCCATCTCAATCCACATGTGTTGAAGTGGATTGAGGGTAGAAGCTTTAAACTATTTTTTCATTTTAATACACTCTAACACATGTGATGCCGGTGGATACAAGTGCATCAAATGAGGCCTAAGTGATTTTGGATCGATTTATTCGGAACCAAAGAACTTGCCCGGTTCGAGGTGCCAACATTTTCCATATAAAGTTTGTCGAATTCGGTTTGTTGAGCCTACAAATTGGGCTGAATTGGCTGATTGGTAGGGCTGAATGTTTCTCCCCAGGCATTGAACTTCCAAATGATATCGGTTTGAGGTAGACATTCAACAATTTTTCCCACAAATCAATAAAAATAATTCGGTGATGGAAGTGAGGTTTTAAGTCGTTCTAATCAACAGTTTCTAGATGACAGCTTCCTGTATTGCTCTGTTTTCTTCACGCATTGCATATACTTGTATCCAGTAGGATCAACGGCCCTTGAACTTACCTACAAGCCATTGAGTGTTTTGCACTGTGTCACATCATCCAAATGTTATATGGTGGTAATACCATGAGGTATTTTGAATCTTAATAAAAAATAAATTACACAAGCTGATAGGTAAACCACTAGACAAAATTTTAAGCACAATTAATAGTCATTGCTTTATATTTACTATAGCACCATTTGTCAAATCATGGACTAATTAGACTTAAAAGATTCGTCTCATAAAATAATCATGAAAATCTATACAATTAGTTATTTTTTATTCTATATTTATTCCAATAAATATGTCTAAAGATTCAATAGGACAAGGCAAAACTTTTGCCAAATGGGGGAAACAAACAGCCGAGGGCTGCATGCCGTATTCCCAGTACCCATGCTTTGCTATACGACAAGCACAATCTTACCTGTGTGTTTCTCCATTATGTGGCCTCTCCCGTATCTTTTTGTGACTGTTGTCAACGGGGAAAAGGCTCCCCACTTGAGATTTTATTTCACTAAGTAAGCGTACCCGTGTGTTGCTCACGGGATAGACTTTATACTAAAAATAAGCGGATCGTACCATAAGATAACAATACTTTTATTGAATGGTTCGAATCTAACCTTCTCTTCCCTTTTAACTGAGAAAAGAATCAAAATGAATTTTTTTTTTTTTTTTATTTTCTCTTCCACCGGACAACAATACATCACTGGCAAATTCCTACTAAATCTCTTTTTTTTTTTTTTGAAATTTTTCAGACTCAAGAGTAGATTGAATTTTTTTTTTTTTTGAACTAGAGTAGACTGAAATTGAAATAACATTCCTCAGAACATTTATAATACAATGTGGCGCAGATTGATCTTGAGGTGAGAGTCAGGAGAAGGTCGATTGGAGAAATTCACTTGACTACTATTTTCTCTAGCATCATGCAGAAAAAACTAATTAAAAACTCAAATAATATGGCAATGCAGGATATGGTTACAAAGATTTACCTTATGGCCCTTGACAAGCTTCCATTCTGATTCAGATTTAGCTCGACATTGGCGCCGTTTTGACTTAGATGTCTTCAAAAGTACTCACATGTGTTAAAAACAAATAGCAAAAGTCACAATATAGCGTATTATACAGTAGAAAATAATTAATTTAAATGACAGAGCACTCAAACACCAGCTAGATATATTTTGTAGCAGTTTATATTTCTTAAGCAAACCTTAATGTTGCACCCAGCTTTAGCACTGGTTTAAATAAACATAAACATGACGCTAAGATTGCCTCGCCTTGCTTTCCTTTCCTCTATCGAGACACCTGTTCCATGAGATTGCAACAAATTCAGCAAGAATATAAGAGTGACACATTGAGATTCAGTTCTAGTGACAAAAACAAGCAACAAAAAACGCTCATACATTGGAGTAAAGATATATAGCATATGCTAAGTAAATCTAGGATTAAAGAAAGGAAACTTCTTTTGCTAAATGCCAACCCAAGATATGTGCTTCAGAAGGAACGCTCCAAATGCCTCACACAAGTTGAGCCCTGGACCTGGAGTCCTACTTGATATGCTGCTTAACCAGCATATAAGATTCTTCTGAATCCCACACAAAGTTTAGGAGTGATATCCACCTGAAGATTCCTAGAAATACAATCAAATATTTTTTTAAGTTATTTTTTTTGCTTGGTATGAATCAGTATGTGAAACAACAAGGCTTAAAAATAAAATGGGGAGAACTAAACTGTCAGATTTTAGACGTAATAAGGTAACAGCAAAATAATACAGGAGAATTATATTTGACATAAGAGAAAGACTAATGGATGCAATTAAACTGAAGAGTCTGATATAGCTTTCTGGAATTAAAAATCCCTGAACCTTTGCTGACCAGTTGTATCCCTGCAAAGAAAACAAAACATGCATAAGGTCAACAGTCTGTGAGATCTCAAAGCGGCATACAGGTTAAACCTCTCCTACCAGCTAGTCCCCTCTCCCTGATTTATTATAAGGGTGCAGCAACTGCAAAGAAAACTGTGTTAGTGATGTTCTTCAAATAGAAAGCAAAAGAACTGAAAGAAAACACAATGGAAATCGAAATACCTTGATATTTGATTTTCTGAATTCCTTAACGCCAAACAAAATTTCATTAGATGTTTAGATGGGAATAATTAAGACTTTTCTTGAAGCGTAACATGATGTACCAACTACAATTAGCCAAAGAAACTATAAATCTGAGTCATACAGTGCAGAAAGGATTTTATCTATGTCAGCTTAAATAAAAGGATAACTTTGGAAGTAGGTCTGCCTTCTGCTTCCTAGTCTGATTCACTTTTTTTGCTGTAAACATTGAGACAATACTTCTCCAGTTGCAGTATCATCCTATCTCTTTCCATTTTCATTCTGACCAATTTCTCCCCCATAGTTCCTGATACAAAACCGCGATTAGTATAAATCAAAGCCTAAGCTGATGTAGAATTGGTGCAAGAGAACCAGGAACAGGGAATTTAAGGAGTGAGACAACTTTGTCCCAAGATCCATCCATCGTGGAACAATTCAACACAAGAAAAGCAATGGCCGTGGGCCAAAATTCACGAATCTCAGCCAAGAATGAAAGGACAAATCATCACTCAATTCCAGCGCATTTTACAAAAATCAAGAACAGGGAACCATGAAAAGCCCAAAATTCAGAGCCCGATCCTCAAATTATACGCCAAAGAACACCCATTTACTGCAGACCCAAACCTCTTACCCACCACCACGAACCCGCAGGTCCGCAACAGCCTCATCGGTCAAGAACGTGAAACCAAAGATCCAGTAGGCATGTCTCGCAGATCAAAACAACAAAAGAAGCTGGCTGTCGCAGGGTCGAATCTGAACCTCGCAGTTCGTGTAGAAGGGAGCCACGTGAGACGCTGCCGGCTCGTCGAAATATGGTCGGGTAGCGCCATGGCGGGTCGCCATGAGGCGGCAATCGTGCAGAGCTGCAGCGCGCTTGGCCGTCGTTGAGGCGGCCAGCTAGGAGATAGCGAGAAGTTTACGCCGCAATGTGCCGCTGCTTCGCTCTTTCGGGCTTTCTATTGTGAAGTCCCACCTGCCATGACCGTTGCATCGAGCGCGAGGAGGGATCGCAGGGCAAGGCGACGGGCGCTACTGCGAACGGGCGGTGAGCAATGCAATCGCGACGGGGTGAGGCGATGCAGTCGATTGCATGCAAGGAAGGAGCATCGCCGCGATTGCCTCCCGTGATTGCACGTGAGGATCGCATGCAAGGAAGGAGCGAACCGCAGCACGCAGCGGCTGACGGATGATCGCTGCGGCGGGGAACACGCTGGTCGCAAGCCGCAGTCGCATGGGGGGGCGTGGATCGCATGGGGTGCAGTTTACGAACCCACCATTCCTTTGTCTTAGTTTTGTTTTTTAGTTGAGTTTTAGTTGAGTTGATGAGGGAGATTGATTGATTGATCTAGTTAGGCATAGCCCATCTGGTTTAAAATATATCACCCCATCTATGGAATCATATCTCACTACATATCGAAACCAAATATTGGCACCAAGCATCCGCTAGTTAGTTAGTTACTCAGCTTTCACTTAGTTTTTATTTATTTAGTTGTTAGTTCATTGCGCATAGTAGTAGGATAGCTTTTAGTTAGTTAGTTAGTTAGTTATTTCATTGCGTAAAGTTAGTTAGTTAGTATAGATAGTTTTTTTTTAGTTAGTTTTTTTAGTTAGGTTAATATTCCAAGGATTAGTGTTTGGTCTAGCTTATGACTAGTTGCATGCCATATGATGATCCGATGATGATGAAGTTTTTCCAATGCTTCCGTAAGGCTTGTTTTATGGAGGCGTTGTTAGAAAAGAAGATGGGCAGTTTGAGGATATGAAAGAAGAATTGAAATTAATCATTGATGATCATCCAAGCTTTAGTGACCTTGTCTTGCATGTGAAGGAAAATTTCAATGGTGATTCCACAATGAAGAGGAAGTTTGATAATAAAGACTAGGGCACACTTTGTGATCATGCCTGTAAAACCGTGGTCATTGGTCACAATACCTATGGGTAATCCAGAATATAAAATGTGCCAATATCCTCAGGTAATCATTGATGATCATCCAAGCTTTAGTGACCTTGTCTTGCATGTGAAGGAAAAATTTTGCATCGGCATCTTCTTCTAGGCATTACTGAAAGGAAGAGTTTCCCTTGACTCGAGCCTCTACTCGCGACTCTGAGGGTGGACTACCACGAAGATTATGGTTTCCCCTTGACGACCTCTACTGCGACTACGAGGGTGGATACCTAAAGATTATGGTTAGTCATCAATCCACTAACGTGTTCATGCAACTATATTAGAGATCCTGTGGTTTACCTTCCTAAATTCTCTAATAGCTTTGACTTAAAAAGTTAAAATCATCCATTCCCGCAGCTGCTTGCTCCTGCTGTCATGCCGCTACAGTAGTCGCGCAAACATATCCTCAATCTTTTTCTCAACTACTGAGACATGTTAGCCGGACAAAGCGATTCATCAAAAACCTCCCGAAGACACCCCGACGCCCTCCAGCTTAAACCTTGGGTCTAACACGCAGTACGCATGTGTATAGTGCACGTAGTCCTCCAGAACTTGTCCGATATTTGAGCCTCGAGGACGGCGCATGGCGTGTCCGGGCCGAACTCGAATAAGCTTATCGCCGCGGTTCTACCGGATTTCGCTTTGCCGCAGTGCGAGGACACTTTCCCGGCAAAAAGGCCCAAAAACGCCTGGCAAAACCCTTTGCCGAAAGTGCTCAGCTCGGCAAAGGGCCGCCTGGGATAGAAGTTGATCGCAAAGAATCTATGCCGAGAGCCTTCTAGCGCGCGCCAAGCAGTTTGCGAGTATACAAGGCTCTCGCAAAGAAAGTGTGCCATCACGGCGACACCACCTTAATGGAGGATTTGCCGAGTGTCCTCACG